>KN883013.1:85015-101387 GCA_000934455.1 Apostichopus parvimensis
TGTTATATCCTTTTTAATAATCTGCTTTGATAATGAACTTTGATTTTTATCTCTGCTTTTGAAGATAGGGCAAAGGAATGGGAGGAAGGTGTTGCGAAAGATCCGTCGGAACAGTCTCAAACTGGTAAATCAATGAGTGAAATTTATTTGTGCTGGAATATCAATCACAAAAGGTCCCCGTTTTCATTGGAAGTAGTGAATCTTTTGCTTCAGATTCAACTGAACTTTCCCTACTATGCAATGAATACTTTTCAAATAAAGCTACCTCATCATTTTTTTACAGATCAAGCTCAGAAAATGATTGCTACAAAGAAGTGTCGATTGTTTCATTTTACCAGTTCATAGTATTTGTTTTTAGCTTAACATTCTTTGAGAAGTTTACAGGTAACATTATAGAAATGCACGATTACTGAGGTAATGCCAAGGTATTCACATGCACCCAATTGTATATTTATCTATGTTTAACGAAGTCAAGTGCGCCGTTTGTCAAAAGAAAATATTCTGGGCAGTTTTTATTTATTTATTTATTTCTAAGCTAACTGGTTTTTATTCAACAGCATTTTTTCACTGCATATTTTAATGTTATAATGATGACTCGGTGAGTTACGTGCAAAACTACATGTTGTTATGGTCTACATCCCCGCCGACTGCGGAAGTGACGTGCACACATTTATCAGACTGTCACTTATTATCCTTCGTAAAGCACTGATGCACTGGACCAGGATGCACGAACCTTCTCTGCTAAGCAATACAAGACCTTTTTTTCATACAGGATTATCTGAATATGCAATGCAAAATAATATGTCTTGCGGAAGCAGGCGTATGGCAATTTTATACGTAGAAATGAAAAGCTCCGTGATATCGTTTGCCCCATTTAAGAAAATTTGGTATCATTTGGAAAAGCTATTCCTGAGTGATTACACTAATAACTGCATAAAATAGCATAATAGGAAACCCAAATTACCCAACTTTAGTCAATATAAATATGGTCATAAAAAATAGTTCCTTAATTCCACTATTAAATTTGTATATAAACGTTCCAATTTTACAAATAGTCTCTACATATTCAACGAGTTACGTATTTTCTATATCCGAGATGTTTTCTCGAAAGAGAAGCAAGTGAAGCAAAATTCAATCTGTAACCCTTACATTAATAGGCTGAATGTTCGGCAGTTGATCAATCAACCAAAAGTGAAATAAAATAGTTATATTTATTTTAACTGCAAATTATATCTTTTATTTACATGTGAATAAACCCATTCTCAAATGGATACAACCACACAACTAAAGTCTTGAACATTTGTGACGTATTTTTTGGACGCTAATCAACAATTTTAATTCGAGAGCTTTCTGAGTTGGCTTTTACATCAATATATATGCAAGGTGTTATTTGTTATTACACAGTAAACCTAGTAGATATTAGTCATAGCTTTCCCTTAAATCTTACGTTACGTAGTGTTGTATCATGACAAAAAATATCCGGCACACCTGGTGATGTAAAAGTCTCTTTTATTTGGTTGCAACATTAAGATCAAATGTGGTTAGTAGTTTAACGTTGTTGTTATGTCTTTTCAATGCTTCTCTGATAAGTTTATAAGAAATCTTAGTCGTGAATATTCAACCTGACAGTGTACAGACTTATGGATTGTCATTTATAATTGACTATAGCCTGTGGGGCAAATAGTAGTTTTATGGCAAATACGATGGTTACCTTGCGTTATCGTTAACTTCTTACAGAAAATTTGTATTCGTGCTTATTTCGTGTTATTTGTATCGTCAGAGAAAATAAGGTAAAAGAAAAGAAGAAGAAAAGAACACTACGAACTGCAAAATGTGATCGTGTTTGCATTCAACTTGTAGAAATTTTCATTGACAATGTAGGATACATCCCTGCCTTAACAGCAACTAATGAAGGTTAAAGAGACTGTTGTACCTGACCAAAGTTTACAATTGATCGTTATCTATCACTTGTCTTTCGTTCCTAACATCACAGATGCGGTAACATGTGCTGAAATATCTAATGAAATGGTTGTTTTTATATTTTAAAGCAGTTACGAAAATCTCAATCAATTCAGTTATACTTACGACTTCAATTTTGCTGTCTTGAAATTTCTACAGGAAAAAGTAATACCCAAGATTCAACAGGTAAGTCCCAATGGCCTCCCAATAAGAAGTAATAAGAAGAATCATGCTGAATCGTAGGTATAATTCTGAGCGAAAGCTAATTCAAAATCCAATACGAATTCACATACTACCTGTATTAGAAATATATCAATCTGTTAATCCAAGTGTAGTGAAATAGAGATTGGTTTGGTCTCACGTCGTCAAAGTAACTCGTTATGCATTGTGATTGTAACTGTACATATCAAATTGCTTAGAATGGGTAAGACCATGACATGCATCGATAAATGAATGAAAGAAATGTTCCTTTACTTTATTCATCTGCAAAGATTTGCTTAAGGAATTATCAATTTTCATATATTTATTTCACAGATTTATAACAGGTGTGACAGATGTTGGTGATCTGGTAAGATAAAACAAACTTGCTTCATTCTTTGGAAAATAAAGTCTTTACATTTTCACACTCTGATTGTTTTACTATTTGTTCATGTTTATTGTTCAATATTTGTTCTTATTTTATGCGTGTTGATAGTACAAATTTGTGACTCAAGTTTTTAAAGCAGCCTACAAAGAAATATTTATTCACGAATAATGGACTACGTTTTCAATAACTTATATCAGCAATTATGAGAATCAGAAACAAAATCCTTTTCTTGTTGAATGCTTTGATATTTTAGATTATACGGTGTTGAGCATCGACATCGACGCTGCACATATTCTCTTCCTAGTTTACCCTTTTCCTTCTTTTCTTCTCTTGTGATGCAGTTGGAGGAAAGAATCTTTGCAACATGACCAAGAAGAACAAACTATGGAAACGCCATCAGCGTTATACTTTTTTAAACCATTAGTTTATATTTCGGGTTAAATGTATCGTGACAGCCATCGAAGTATGTATTAGTTTGCAATGGTTAACTGATAACACTCGGTTTCCAGAAACAATGCAACGTATCTTGTTTATCCCATACAAGTGCTTGTCACCCTCTTCCGTCGAGCTTTGCCATTTTCATATCAAACAGTTCATTCCAACATATCAACATTTCGTTAGAGGGCCATAGAACGATAACAATAAATTCATATGCCTCTAGTATATGGAATTGTTATCGGAAAATCTGTAGTATCAAATCTGAATTGTTTCCTTTCTCGGAAAAGATTCGCTTCTTGCGATACACCGATTGTATCAGCATCAGTTATCGATCATTGATGAAAGAAATTGTGATTGTAATAGTTTGTAGACTATTTCTTTCTTTTAGTTTATGATATTTTACTTATATAAAAATTTTCAATATACAAATTGTTCAATCTGTAAAGGACAAGCATATTAGTCTAAGTCAAGTAAATTCAAAAATTGTCAAGAAAAATAACATTAAAGAAAATGCAAAATTGTTGTTGTGTTGTCGTTTTTATATTTGTAAGCATGTTTTGTGTTTTTACCTAACGGTAAGCAAATTTGTAATTATTGAATGAAGTTTTCAAGGTTTCAGTGTGGAGTGTCAGTTTTTTGTATAAATAATGTACAATGCCGTGTATTCCATTTACACATGAAATTCAGTATGTTTGTTTTATAAAGAAATGAAGACAATAATTAAATTTAACAGTCCAAGCGTGCTGCACATTTTAATGTTAAATATCAAAATGTTATCTTTAAGCTGAATTTCAGGGTCTTTCCAAACAGTAGGTAAAGTAATATTAACTGAAATAAATCATAACAAACTCATTTTAATATTACCCATTATAAAAGTGATTTCCCATATTACCGTTACTTCGGCTACTGTCACATCAACGTCTTTTTGCTATAAATCAGTTGATTATTGTGCGATATATTGATGATTGTGGCTCTGAAAAAATGATCTTTGATAGATCATATCAGGTATTGAAGAAAGTCAAAAGATGTTTCGAAAATGTATCAGCAAGTATCCAAATGGCGTTTGAGAAATTAAACTCTTCTTGTCAGAAAGATATTTCTGGACTAGACACGGTCTGCTGTAACTTGTGTGTGCGCAACATAACGTAGCACACATAAGGCAATGGAAAGCACAACTGCATATCTGGACTATAAGCATATTACGTTTCCAGCCCATTGTTACTTATGATTACCTTGTAAAATCAAGGGAGGTTATCCCTTGCATTAAATGTTTCCCTTTATTTTTCAAAACAGTTCTATCAGTTCAAAACATAGTGGTTGACACAAAGAGACCTGTGACTCAGTTGTCGAATGACAAAGGACATGACATTGTGTGAGTTTAATTAATTGTAACCAAAATGATCTTAGTTTGACGAATTGTTTTTAATCTTTGTTTTTTTAATGACTAATACAATCTGTAATCCAACTTCTGTAAGGGAGTTTTCCTCACTGCGCCGTTGTAGATTCCCTGTCTTACATTAAGCTATTCTAGCAGGTAAATATCAGAATAAACGAAATGTTATAAATAACAAAAGACACTATTATATCCTTGTATACACAACATTTACCATTCTCAAAGAACGTTCATGACCTCTTTTGAACTATTATTTGAAATGTAAATCTCTACATTTAAAGATAATTGTTAATATAAAAGTTCAATAATGTAATTGCGCAACTTCAGCTGGTGAATTATTCTTATGTCCAACAGAGAGGATGAGATACAAATAGTTGACATTTCAAATGAAGAACGAATGATTCCATCCAACAACATGGTTCGTAATCACTTACACTGCCGATCGCACACACGTTACTTTGATAGACTACACGACACGGCAACCTATAATTTCCAAATTAGATGTTTATTTCTCTTTCACTTAAGCTTTGTTTAATCTCATCTGCGTCTTGCGATTTAAGTGACGAAGCTTCATCAATAAATATTTCTTACGATAAAATGCATCATATTGCGTTTGATTTTCATTGCGGACCAATAAATTGCATTTTACCAACGTTCAGTGTTTTCGATTTTGGAACAATGTTAACTTACATGAATTAAGGAAGGCATGATTTTCTTGTTATTCACTGGAATCAAATCTACGTTTAGTTTAATCCTCGCAGCACTGACACCATATTTTGAAAATGAACTATCGGCACTTTATATTAACCTAATGTTTCGATTCTAGTAAGGTCTTCTTCAGAGGCTTGATGAGACGATCAAACAGGGAGGCAGGTTAAGTAAACAAAAAAGACAGTCGAGCTAATCGGAACATTGAACGCTGAAAATAGCAGAAACGACACAAGAATGGGCATTGTGATAGAAGGAAGCAGGAAGCAAAGGGTTGGGGTAAAAGGAACAGAGTGTGGTTGGACAAGTGTTATCTTTCCTTTTATTTTTCAATTTAACCTGTTGTGCAGCCATATACATCTCAGTGTAACTCTGACGAAGATCCCACTAAAATCGAAACTACATGGTGTGCAGCACTTATATATTTTCATACACGGTTTTACAATAGTCAAGTTGTTGTTAACAATTTAATGACTTTATGATTGTTTTAATGCTGATTGTTACAGTTAACATTAATTTCGTGTAATAAGAATTTAGTCTCTTTTCATTGGTCGATATTTGAACACGGAAATAATGCGTGGTTCTATGCAACATGTATTCGTAAATGATTTTCGTAAAAGTGTTGATATGCTTCCTTCACGAGTTTCGTTAATGGTTTGTTTTGTGCAATCAAAATGTAATGCATTGTTGGATTGTTTACCAGGTAATCAACGAAATCAACTATACCGACATAGATCACGGAGAATACGACAACAAAGATGAGGACTTCCATTCCTCATATCAGCCAACAGACTACGCTGATGTGGTCATTGTATAATTGTGAGACATTTGTGAATTACGTCTAGGAAGGTCTAGCTACGAGCAACAACCATTGCATCCTGTCCAAAGGATTCTGAACATAAATTTAAACGTATGTGGTACCTGTTCAGTAGTCCATGTACATTCGCATCACTTTCATGTTGCATCCTATATTTAAATTATTGATAAAGCTTCCATGCAAAGTTTCCTTAAAAGGTGCAACATCACAACATCTCCTACTCTTAATTGCAAGTAGTGTGTAACATACGTTGATCTAGTGTATTGGAATATAATGCTCACTAAACAAAGTTACCTTTTACAATTTACATTTTACAAAATTAAATTTCATTTAATTTTTTTTTAACAGCTTAGACATGGCTTTGATAAGTTTAACTACTTCATATGTAGTTGATGTAAAATAAAAGGTGTTCGACTCACATTGACTGTTTTGTATACGAACCTTTTTGTTGCTCTGTGAAGCTGGTTTTTGTGTGTACTTCTTTCTCTCGAAAAGTATCCAGTAAAATAGTGTATGTATATTTTTTTATTCACTATATATTAGTGTCTGTTTTAATACCCACACATTTTTATGTGGTTAATTCATGATGTACGTGAGTAATGCAGTAATTCATAAGCAATAAAACTGCAATATATTTACTGTGCATTATGATTTGTGTCGGGAGTATTCACAAGTTTAACAGCGGTAATTCATAAACATATTCTTGGAAACCCGAACGATTTGGACCATTCTTTTGCCAGAAGGTTATACATTTCGTTTATATAAAGCAGAATCCAGGCGTCTTCTTAAAGTACTTAGTCTGGCTACAAAAATTCAAACTCGCAAGGGTGTTTAAATATGGGTACACGAGGATTGAGTCCCTTTTGGCATTTGATACTTTCGACATAAGAGTGTCTTTTACATTTTGCAAAAGTAAATCAAGATTTTATTTTTAAAATTAGTAATGCGATGATTTGTACCGTACCTACATGCTTATCATATTTGATAGGATACATTTTGCTTTCTTCATTGTGAGTTTCGTAAAGAATATCTGTCGCGTGGGCTTTCTTGTACGTAGGAAAGATAAAAAACACTGTAGCAAGTGACAAATTGCAGTTAGTTTAATTTTATAGCTTACACATCTCATGTTCTTTTTCTTTAAGTGATATTACAAGTTCTTAACTATTATTGCTTCGAATATACAATATTCTCAACAGAGATGAAAGTGTGAAGAATAAACATCAAATCTCTAAGAACCCACTTATGACAGCAGTAATCCTAAGCCATTCCAAAATTTCATGGACAGGTAATACAATTGACTTATCTTTTACACAGTCTTGTGCTCACACAGCAGATATCTTTGAATAAAATAGTTGAAAACACTGATGTAAAGCGACCTGACCATGATATAAATATTGTAAGATATTGGTTATCGGAAACAGTTAAATTAATGTAGAATCAAAATATTGAACTGTTACTAGTTGGTTTGGGTAAAGTTTTCCTTTTTAACGCTCAACATGATTGTTAGTTTGAAAAATGATATGACTATCATTTCTAGGTCAGAACTCTTAGTCACGTAACTGTGGCATCTAAAACGGCGAGTAAAATCCAAGATGTCCGCATTGAAGGCAACATAAAAACAAAACAAAACAAAAACAAAAAACTGTGATGACCCGGCTTCAATGACAATTTCAGTATTCGAATGGAATTTTGAACATTGCCTTGGTTCATCAATTAACTTTTCTAAGAAAGCCCTTTGCAATACATGGTTTTGAAACTTGGGGGGGTTGAATTGACTTAATGGGCGTTACCATACGGTGGCACAATAACATGGGGTGGACCTATTACTTTGAAGTGAGGATCAAAAGGTTATGCGTGAGTATTTGTGTGTGGGTGGATATGTTCGAACAAACAAGTTTGTTATGAACTTCTCCTAAACTGTACACCCGGTTGGATGTGAACTCGGTGGGTATGTACATGGGCTAACCATCAAGTGGCACCGTGAATTATGACATCAAAGGTCAAAAGTGAAAAAAAAAACATTTGGTCATTGTTGGCATACGGAAATGACAAAACGACGAAACCCACAAACCAATCTGGGACAATAGACTGTAAGTTACAGTATATTATTTAATGTAGACGCAAAGAGTCACGTGATGAAAGAACCTTTTTGTGAAAAAGCGTTTGCCTTCTATTCCTCAACCACCGATAAATTTTAGACTTGGTGAATCAAAGGTCAAATAAGCAAAAACCAGCATTGAGGCCATTACACGTATACCAAAACGAACAATATGGCCCAGTATTTCTTACACAGTAAGTTACCACAGATTATATATATGATGTAAATAGGCCACGGAATCAGAGGAGGTCAAAGATCAATTTTCTCCAAATGTGTGCGATTTCGAAAACAAGTCATTGAGAATAAGTCCGATGGACTTAAAACTTTGTGAGAACGAGGATGGGTTGCAGTGCGTATGTGATTAATGATGTGATAGGTCAGAGATCAAGTACTCCCCTCCCCGTGAAAAAAAAACAACATATGTTTACCCCAAACAAGATAACCGAAACCTGCAAGCACAAGTAGAATACCACAGACTAAATATCTAACAGTTATTAATGTGTAATTAGGCCACGTGATCAAAGGAGGTAAGGGTAAACATTGTAGCTAAATGACCTACAATGTGTAGTTAACTGACGTTAAAACCTTAAAAAATCAGTAGAGATTTAACTTGAGTTATTAGACCTTTTTGCTTCTATGGATGGATAGATGAAACTATCAACAACCAAACAAATTAATCCTTTATTACTCAGTAAAGTTGTTATTCTTAAGTAGGTAATGCCGTTTTATGTGCAATACCCTTATTATTGATAAAAAGTGCAGCCGGAAAGAAAGAGGGAAGCTTACAGAAAGAACTAACGTCGTAAATACATCTGTATCAATATGAATAAGCCAACAGACGAGGTGCATGATTATTTATCAACGAAAAGGATAAGCTAATCGACAATATGTAATACCTAAGCCGTGTGGACAAAGATATTTAATATTGAATATATTTCAAGTTGATTTTTGAAGATAATTATTTAAAGAATCAAAAACAAAACAATAAAAAAAAGCCAAACTTTTCCAAGGTAAATGATATCAACAGGTCAATCAAAATCCTACATAGTTCTAGTTTCAATGATTGTCTATGATAAATGTGTTCTATATTCTTTTTATTTTCAAAACAAATGCTTTCTATTGGAATATGTTCCAATCACCCCGACACGTTTTGAATATTTATGTTACGAAAGTTATATAAGCATTAATTGGAAGAAGTACTTATATATTTAACTTTATACTATTTGAAAATGATAAGTATAGCCGAGTTCAGACGATACTCATAGCAAGTACAGTAACTACTGGTGCCACTTTTAACAAATCTTACCGTGTTACGCACCCAATGGTTGGTACAGCAACTATTGTTCATGCCCCGCAACTCTGCATCAGTTATTGGTACTTTGTGTTCGTAACATGTGCAACATGTGTAACATATGTTACAGGACATGAACAGTACTTACTGCACGAGCATGAGTATCGGGTGAAGAGTTTCTAAGCAGAAAAAGAACTACGTTGGGTTTATAGAGCTAAATAGGATTGTTCCGTATGTCCTGAATGAATTTGTCATGCATAATGTGACAAGATATTTGCCTCCATTACGTGAAAGTGACTATGATATGATGCAACATAATTACCATAAATAAAGAAAAATAGAAGAGCATTTTATAGAAATGTAACAGGAATTCGTAGAAACACCTCATTTCTAACACAAAACAAAGTTCTATAGATATACAATGTCATATTCAATTAATAATTTCGTACGTACTGTGGGATTAGGCGGTATTTTGTGAATAGTGCAATAGTTGTTACTACTGAACAAGAACAAAGTCATACCAAGGACTAGTACAACAACGGGTATCTTCTTAAGTATATAACTTTGCCACTTATACAAATAATTAACTGATAAAGTATGCATTACCTAAGGTACGTCTATAAGGGATCGATGATAGTGCCTCGCTGAGCAACAAACCCGTCACAGAGGTTACTGTTGCATTTGTTATTGCTCAGCAAGGCTTCCGAGAAACCGAAATTCTTAATAAATCTTTTGATATAACTCCATTGTATTTGTCAATATAATGTGTTTTCTCCGTTAAGGCTTTTTTAAGTTGTCGACGCCTAGACCACAAGACTAACGGTCGTCATGGACATTAATAGTGAGTCACAATGTTAATTCTTTGCGAGAAAGAAAGCAAGCCAATTGAAAGCTGACGCTCTTCAACATGGTTCAACATCAATAATCGGTTATTCCCTTACGTTAGCTACTGTAGATCTTTACACATATAGCGAGAATTTGACGCTAAAATAAAATGTTCAATAAATTAGCTCTACATAAAAGCTCTAATAAAATTACCATTCTGACTTTATCATCTTGGTTATTCAAATTCTCTTAATTAGCGTAAATAAATTCCACACGTAAAACTTTTGAAAAGAAATTGATCATTCACTTAAAATCAGCTTAAAATAGAAGTATTAGTTGTTTCCATTACATTATGTTAGAGACATTGGAATGCATTTAACATCTTATACGCGTACTATACTGAATCACTAACGTCATCGATCCCTGAAGCAAATACGCTGTACTCTTGAGTTACCACAGAACAAACAAACGAAGAAACGCGGCAAAAACTGGGAGTCTACTGTATGTTTTTTCCCTTTGTTCAGTTATACGTCTTCTAAACATTATGTACAGTTAACTTATAGCGAATAGTATGGTCGTTCTTACAATTTGAGTGGCTACTCAATGAAGAGATAACAAATAATTTCCTTGGACAAAATGTCCCTTGGCCTCAGTGGTACAATGCACACGAATGTTTTCATATGTTCCCTTGTTATTACATACAATATGTGGTTTTAGTTATGCAATTAACTGATTAGCAATACAACGTTGAAAAGCAGGAGCTTCCTTTGGAAATTTTTATTTCGATTGTACTTTCTTTCATGTTAAGCGGCTTCATTAAACTTTCAGTTCCCTGCTACTGTTCTTAACATGCATTGTTTTGCTGCAGTTATAAATGTGGCAACGCTCAGGTTCATTGACATCGATAACTTTATATCTGTACTATCATGAACATAGTACCTGTATTGACTGTAGGAACGATAACAAAGTACATATAAGATAAGAGCATGAACTTTGATCGTTTCTTTAAGTTTCGTTTTGTAACTGATTTTACATATGTGCGTTTACAATGTCTGGAATAGTGGTGCTAGACTGTTAAAACATTGATGTGATTTTTTTCTGTAAGACTTTATTTCTCTTATACAATATTTGGACTTTCATTAGCCTGGTAGAAAGAAATACCTCTATGTGAACGAGAGTCACAAGGATGTCTCCTTCAGCTGATAGTTGGTAAGTTTGTACGGATTCACTTTGTATTAAATTAATGTTTAATAATGTCGTTTGGTTAGGGAAACACAATTTGTACCAATATACTTCATGTAGAAGAAAGTCATTTGGAGTTGAAACAGAAATACTTTGGAAATTTCGTTTCATTTATGTAAATGTATCACTACTCGAAAATTCACCTCCTTATAAGCAACCTTATCATTAAAGTCACACGGAAAATCAGTACTTAAACAGAATCAGATATATATGATCACATTGTACTGCATATTGTACTACATTGTATTGATTTGTTTGATCAATTTCCTGCTTTTAATAGCTTGAGTCTTTAAATTGAGTAAGACAAACTGGTCGCATGTCAAATAGAGTTTGCTTAAATACTTCCAGGAAATGGACATCCCCGTTACTGGAATTTTTTTAAAGCAAACCTGATTTCAATGCACAGTTGATTACAAGTAAAATATACTATTAGTATTAAAATATGATACATCAACAGTTCTCTCCCTCTGCAGAATCTAATCCTCCATTAATTATTACTTAATACACAAGAAATTTCGTTTATTATTTAAAATTAGCTTGAAATGTCATCAAAAGGATACAAAACCAAATCTTAAGATCGTTACCTTTGAGAGATATGATTTTTGTCTTTAGAAATTGTTAATAGTAATGTACATGATGTTAGCCTTTGAAATACATATTTTAAACTTCAAGAGCCACAAGAAAAGTGATTATGTCTTTGGTTACCCTTGTTTTATGCAGCCCTAACTTCCGCAAACATAGCATAATTTTGGACTGTGACGCATGCAAGACATCTAAGTACCTTATTCAAATTAACAAGAGATTCATTAACATAGGCCTTATGTATCGAGCTCAAATTGAGTTATATGCTTGTGATGTGGCTTTTGCAAACAACCTTCGGCCTCCGTCATAACAAGTATCAGCATATCGTGAGGTATTAATATATCAAAAGATAATTTATGAACGAAGTTAAATGTTACAAGTTAAATTGCAGCTGAATACAAATACAGCTATGCAAAACCCTGGTTATGAGAGCAGACTGAAGGTAAAAAGATTCACCCTGAAATGTGATGTTCTAAGCCTCTGGAAATTTAGTTCTCTTGCAGAATTTTTAGTGACCGGTCTTTCGATAATATTGTAGTCGACGTTATTTTGGTATAATAATTGTAATTTTAATAGTAATACATTGTAATTGGCCAGTCTGTTTGATAATATTGAAGTGCACGCCTTTTGATATATTTGGTCTCTTATCGTTGGACGTCAAACATAACGTGAAAACTATGTATGATTATGGCTGTAAAAAATAAACTAATGGTCAAATTAAGTAGTTTATAATTTAGACTAAGAAGTGACCTTCTGATAAATTCACAGATTTTGCCACAAGTAGATGAAATGGAGCACGCCACAATTACAGCTGTTCTTTTTCTTCTCGCAATCGTCAAAGGATCAGGTAAATTTATAACATTACTTGAACGTCTTCTGTCAGAAAGCACAGTTGAGCATTTCGTTACCTTGTTTAAGTCAATCAATTATATTTTATATAAAATATGTAAAACGTATTTATACTGGTACATGTATAATTTATAGAAATAACGGTATTAAACATGTGAATGTTGTTCATGTTAATTTGTAGACCAATGTTACAACGACTAAAAATAGAATGGTAATCTAATAAATACAATCCATAAGGTCCCTAGTTCGAGTCATTCCAAGATAAATGTATGTCATCCAGTTCCAGAGATGTTGGCAATTGACAATTCATAATCATGGACGTTAAATATGAATGTAAGAGACTGACTTCGGTCAGCTTGCGGCTTTGATAAGCCAATGATGGCTTCTTTGCGAGTTCCTGCTTGCAGGAGGATCTAAAATACATACAAAAGTTCTTAACAAATTCTTAATTTACATTTCCGCTAAAAACAACTTTTTTAAGAAAACCCGCCAATATTTTTTTTAGCTTTTAGAGATACTCCATTGGTGAGATATCCTTACTAAAAGAACATATCACAAGTAAGGCATTACGTCAATGTGTGATATAGAAGAAATCTGCTAAGCTCTTTGCTGTATTTTCCATCTTTTTTCACCATTTTGTTAATATCTTAAAGGTTAATATACTCTATGCTGTATCCAGTATAGGAATTCAACTATTTTGGACTCGGATTATGCAACACACATTTCTATTATAAAAAATACAACATTTTAATCAAGGAAGAAAACCACTTATAATGTAAAGGACACATGCCTCGTTCTGTCACATGTGCATTTTCTAAGCTTCAGTGTTGTGTGTGAATAAACATAAAAACTACAATATCTCTAACATGCTGCAAGAAGATATTCCCTTACCTACCGAAAGATGTTTCTATTTTTACGCTGTCACATGTAACTTACGATAGGTTGTTTATGGACTTGTTTCATATATTTCAGAAATCTTGCAATTTGAAAAGAACGACTAATTTATAAATCTCATGACTTTCGTAATATTATATTCGACAGCCGAGTTTCAATGTCCGTCAGCAACATTTGTAGAACTGGGGAAGGACGTACTTATTGATTGCTTAATTTCTGACGTGAACGACATATACTGGTTGAGAGGAACCGAGGAGGACCATTATCCCATCGTCAAAATAGAAATGGGTCTAAAGACGATAAGTCAATTAGCACAGGATCATTTTGATATCACTGACAGAGGCGCCCTTGTAATAAGAGACGCTTCAAATGACCTTACTGGAAGTTACGTGATGCTACACTATCAAACAAACCACGTTAAAGAGGTCGACACTGTGACCTTAAATGTCACAACCTTAGGTGAGTTATCGAAAAGAGCATCTGTAGCACGTTGCATTTTTTTGCATTATTATTTGATATTGAAGTGTGAATAAACATGATATCCACATACTATTCGGGATCTGGCTTTCCGAGGGGGACGTTCGCCGGCAGTTCACCAGGTTTAACCCATCTAAGGCTGCTGGACCCGATAATGTCCAACTTAAGGTTTTGAAGCATTGTGCAATAGAGCTGGCTCACATTTTTACTGTAATTTACAATTTGTCCTTCAAAACTGGGGAGGTGCCTCATCTATGGAAGCAATCCAGTATTATTCCAGTGCCAAAATGTTCTGTCATCTCTTGTATGAACGACCTTCGCCCTATAGCGTTACCTGCAGTGCCAATGAAGGTATGCGAGCGTTTATTCTTAAATCGTTTTAATCCTCTAGTTGCTCCATTTTTAGATCCTTTACAGTTTGCTTACAAGGCTAGCCGTAGTTGTGAAGATGCCATCCTGCTACTTCTTCAATGCCTGTATTCACACTTAGAGCACCATGGCAATTCTGCACGCGTGATGTTCTTTGACTTCTCATCTGCATTCAACACTATACAGCCTCACAATCTTGCTACAAAGCTTATCAACATGGGCATCCCACATGGGTTTATTCACTGGATTGTCAAGTATCTCACAAATCGCACCCAATTTGTCAAACTCGGTCCCACCTGTCGATCTAACATTATTACCTCCAACACCGGAGCGCCGCAAGGCACAGTTCTAGCTCCGTTTCTTTTCACCTTGTACACGTCTGACTGCAGATCCCAGGAGAAGATATGTCCCATCATCAAGTTTGCCGATGACACAGCCATGGCTGGACTCATTCGTGGTAATGATGATGGGGCATATCTCTGCCAGCTGCAGTCATTCGTGGACTATTGTGACAGTAACTTCTTGCAATTGAATATTTCTAAAACGAAGGAAGTGATCATCGACTTCCGCCGTAATGCTGTTAAGCCTCCTCCAGTCATGATCAAGGGTGAAGAAGTTGAAAGGGTTCACTCCTACAAGTATCTGGGTATTCACCTCAACAATAGCTTAACATGGGATGGTCACGTGGATGCCCTGGTAAAGAAGTTAAATACCAGGTTATATTGCCTCAGAAAGTTGTCAAAATTCAACGTACGTACCGATATAATGCAAATGTTTTATAATTCTATTATTTGCGGAGTTTGGAGATACTGTCTTATATGTTGGGGTGGGAATGTCACTAAAGTCGAAAAGGACCGTATCGATCACATAATTAGAAAAGCTGGGGGAGTCATTGGAGGTCAACAGCATACAGTCGACTCGGTGTACCAGTCACTGCTTCAAACAAAGCTAGATTCAGTTTGGAATGACTGTTGCCACCACCTTCACTGTTATCTTAATGACAATGCAATTAACAGAGGCAGTGGCAGACTGAGACAGCCGTACACGAGAACTAATCGCTATCGTAACTCGTTCACTCCCCGTGCAATCAAACTTTTCAATGTCAACTTACGTCGCTAGGCTGTTGCAATAATCTTTTATCTTGTCCTTGTCTTAACTGTTTATCATTCTCATTCTTTAATCTCCATCTGTATATATCCTGATATTTATTCCTATGCTCATATATTTTTGTACTGTTTTGAACTTTTATGTGCGAGACACTAATTTCCTTATTTGGAGCAAAAAAGTTTTACTTACTTACTGACTGACTTACTTACTGACTGACTGACTGGCTGGCTGGCTGGCTGGCTGGCTGGCTGGCTGGCTGGCTGGCTGGCTGGCTGGCTGGCTGGCTGGCTGACTGACTGACTGACTGACTGACTGGCTGGCTGGCTGGCTGGCTGGCTGGCTGGCTGGCTGGCTGGCTGGCTGACTGACTGGCTGGCTGGCTGGCTGGCTGGCTGACTGACTGACTTACTGACTGACTGACTTACTTACTTACTTACTTACTTACTTACTTACTTACTTACTTACTTACTTACTTACTTACTTACTTACTTACTTACTTACTTACTTACTTACTTTTTAAAAGAAATTGCTAAAATTTAACGATTGAAAGTTCGTTTCATCAAATAATGGATACAAGCAATGCAATTAAGGTTCTCACATAAAATTAATCAAGAGAAAAGAAGAATGAAAATGATCGAGGTAGAAAAATTTCATAGATACGAACATAATAGTGCTCATTTTTATAGTTATGGAGAAAAAAGAACGACATGGACGCTGATTGTATGCCCAGAGGTTCA
>KN883013.1:103127-119276 GCA_000934455.1 Apostichopus parvimensis
TGAGCATATAAATATATTTTTCCTTTAATTTTCAACAGCTCCACCTACATTGAGTATCATGTTTAATGTTACTGACGATGAAGGCACTGATTCTACAAGTAGTCACGATGTCATTGCTATAACATGTACCGCCAGAAATGCTAGACCGGCAGTGATGATACGCTTTAAGACCAATGGTAGCGAATGGATAAAACCTTCTGAAACTTGGACCGTACCTAAAGGCATGACCTTTGATACATCTGCTACTTTGAAGTATAGTTTTCGTAAAAACCAAACCGACGTTCTTTTAACATGCCAAACATTTGGTCAAACAACTGTTCCACCCATTGAGAAAACCATACATCTTTGTAAGTATATTTGACTAAATAAAGAATTCGGTGAACGGAATAAAATCATAATTCGTATCTTAGCTATTCTTGATGGCACTATACAACCGTGACATTTCTTGAATAAAGCAGACACGATGTATATATTTACGTATGATACTAAATTTCCTTGTGAAAATTAAATGACGCAAGCTTCAATTGTCAAAAGAGACTATTTGGCATGTACTATTACTATAACGAACTATATTGATTAAATATCAAAGTTGTTAAGATGAATTGTTACAAAAGGATTCACACTAATATTGTTAATTCTTGCTGAAGATAATCTATCGCGAGATCATAATAACATTTAGTTGTTCATTTAACTTTACATCGTAGTTAAATTAAACATTGATTTAAAATTAGGAATGACACTGAGCGTAGATTCAAGTCCTGGGAACTGAAGAATTAAAAGTAGGGGAAAATGTTCGTTAGCTATATTAGTTGGAGTTAGGTAGTGGTTGAAGAATGAGAAATATATTATTACGTTAGGAGGAAGTCACGGCCACGTGCTATAATATTTATCGTAAGGAAGGAATGTCAACCTTGTAATAAAGACACACACTAGGTTCATATCTTTTCAGTTTTCGGCATTTGATATGAAGTAAAAGAACACCAAAGAGTGACAATCCCTTCATGATCTGCATCTAGCCCATAAACCCAATTGTTCCTCGCTTGCTAACTTTACGAAATACCGTTACATGACATTTACAGTCATTATATTGTAAAATCGTTTTTATACCCATTGTGATATGTTTCAGTTTAAATTTGAATGTATATCCACATTATGAGTAAAGATCCATATAATAAATACAGAATTACTAACGAAACTAGAAACGTAAAAAAAAATGGTAATATCAAAAAAAAAGCAGTGATAATAATATTTAAACAAAAGCAAATTCATTTAATCATCTTTTATGATGTCAATTGAGCTATTCTAGATAATATTAAAAAGGAATGTGTCAAGACATTTGAATGGTGGTCAAATTCGACGAACGTTTATTTTGAATAACCAGTGTCATGCTTACTGATATTACGTTTAATAAAGTTTTTAAGAACAGGACTATTATGAACATGAAACAAAAACAACAAAGATTAGTACATTCGAAATAAGCAGTTTATTTTAAGAACTGTGAGCGAAATTGTGCAATATTATACAAATACTGTGGCAGTAGTACAACTTGGATTTGATACAGGGGTTGTAAATTGTTATAACAGTATTGAAAATAGCTTATAAAGGATAGCATTGGATTTTGAGGTATTTTAACAAACGGTATTAGTTTTATAAGGCCAAATTACATTCTGAACTTTTAATTTAACGACCATCGAAACGAAAAATGTTGTTACCTGTGAGTCTGCGTAACAATCAAATATTCAGCTGATAGATGGAACCCAGACTGAGTAAGAAACAACGTTATCGTGAATTTCTTTTTTATGGTTTACTTTCTTTCAGTCGTAATATCTTGGTAACATTATTTAACAATATTGAGACTGTTTTGTTTCGAAACGTTGATATAGTCACACCAACTTGCAGTCTGGAAATGAGCAACACTGAAGCAACCTGCAGTTGTATCTCCAACCCACCTGTGTATAAGTACATGATATCAATCGACGGAAAGCTGGAAGTCGGCAAAACCATTAGTGTGGAGAATTTGGAAGGTTCAAACATTAGTTGTACTGGCGAGAACTTCATCGGAGTTGGAATATCTACGTTCAGAGTTGTAGGATCAATAAACGGTTAGTTAAACTTCCATTTATTGTGCAAGAAAGTGTTCTCTACTTTGGAATGATAGATAATACACAAGTCATTTATTTAAAGTTTTACTTAAGAAAGAAAGGCAATGAGTCACGGAAGTTCATGATAATGGTAATTCTAAACTATTTGTTATAGTGTGCATGGCCGTCTTTAAATATTAAGTATTGTTAAAACAGTTGAGATGAGCGCGAATCTCAAATCCAAACAATCGAATATAGTTCTCGATACCAAAATCCGAGATTATCCGTCGATAATAGCAAATAATTGATTATTATTCGGCACAAAAAATTAGTGCAGTTCGTGCCCTGCAGACTACATGGCAATGAATATATACATTTTACTTAATTTTCAACAGTTCAACCTTCCTTGAGAATCATGTTTAATGTTACCGACGATGAAGGCACTGATTCTACAGAAAGTCACGGGGTCATTGATATAACATGTATCGCCAGAAATGCTAGACCGGCAGTGATGATTCGCTTTAAGACCGATGGTAGCGAATGGATAAATCCGTCTGAAACTTGGACCGTATCTAATGGTGTGACCTTTGATACATATGCTACTTTGAAATATAGTTTTGTAAAAAACCAAACCGACGTTTTCGTAACATGCCAAACGTTTGGTCAAAAAACAGTACCACCCATGGAGAAAACATTACATCTTTGTAAGTATACTTGACAAAATAAAATATCAACAAATAGGTGGTGAATGTAATGAAATTAGGATTCGTAGCTTATAATATTCTTGACGACACTGTACAACCATGATACCTCGTGAAGATTTCACTGGTGTTTGCAAGTACGGTTAGATATATAACGTCATTAATTGAAAATCGTCTTGTTCTTCAAACAAAATATGGATGATAAAACAGAGAAGACACGATGTTTATATTGACATATGCTACTAAATTTCCCCTTGAAAATTTAATGATGCAAGCGTCAGTTGTCAAAAGAGACTATTTGGAAAAAAAATTATTAATGTAACAAAATATATTGATGGATTATCAAGTTGCCAAGAAGAATTGTTACCAAAGCACTCAAACCTGCAAATATATTATTTTGTTAATTCTTGCTGAAGATCATATGTCACGAGACCATATTAACATTTACCTATTCTTTGAACCGTATATCAAAATTAAATAAACCAAATTAAGAATGTCACTGAACTAGCTTCAAATCTGGAGAAATGAAGAATTAAAATGGGAGAAATTGTCACATTCATATAAAACAGTGTTAGCTTAATTAGTTTGGGTTGGGTAGTAGTAACAGAAAATGAACTTTGAGCAATATATTATTATTATTACGTTAGGACACTCAGAAAACGTTTTACACAGGTTAAGTAAAATTTTACTTAATATTCATGTCAAATAAGAACACTAAAACATTTAAGTAAAAATTACTTAACTGCTGGTTTGTAAAGTTTTACATGTTTATTATGTAACGCAAATACAATACTGTTATGTAAAATTTTGCCAGAGAAGTTTACATAGCACCCGTTCAGTAAATATTTTACACAGGTTTTAGGTTAATTATTACCTAGTAATAAGGTAAACAATATATGGATGCATGTTTGAATTGCTCACAGCAGAAAGGTACATTTAAGAGAGAGCAAAAAGCAATGACAACATAAACAATTCAGAATGTGCGATTTTCAGCAATTAAACACTCTACTACCTTTCTATTCCAGAAGTCCATTAATTATATCCCATTAAATGTAAAATGAACAATTTAGGCTATAAAAGTATTGTCTTGTGGAATTAAGTCAACTTAAAAGTGCCAACATTTTCAATTGCTACAGTGCAGTTACTTGGTCTTTGTTGTTTGAGCATGCCTTTTGGTATTCCAGATTAAACACAAAGAAGCAACTCTTCCCAAAGTCAATTTCAAATAAGCAACAACTTTAGAAAAATTCTGATCCATGGGATGAGAAAACATGGAGTGCTGTCTATGATGACTGCTACACTTCAGTGACTATGTCTTTGTTGTTGGCACATGCCTTTTGGTATTCCAGATTAAACACAAGAAACAACTCTTCCCAAAGTCAATTTCAAATAAGCAACAACTTTAGATATATGCTGATCCGTGGCATGAGAAAACGTGGAGTGCTGTCTATGATGACTGCTACACTGCAGTTACTTTGTCTTTGTTATTGGCTCATGCCTTTGGTATTCCAAATTAGACACAAAGAAACAACTCTTCCCAAAGTCAATTCCAAATAAGCAACAACTTTAGATACATTCTGATCCGTGAGATGAGAAAACGTGGAGTGTTGTCTATGACAACTGCTTAACTGCAGTTACTTTGTCTTTTTTGTTGGCACGGTAATCAAGAAAATCTCGAATCTGGTTGCACTTCACACCACCAGGCAACTGGTAGACAACTTTTTGGAAAAATTCCCAGGCACCAAGACATGCAATTTGGTATAATTCAGATTAAACACGTCGAATGATTTGAAGCACACATCAATGGCTTCATAAATGTCCTCTGGGGTAGGGCATGTCTCTCGATGATCACAAATGACTGCTTGGGATGTTCCTCCAAGAAGTAAAACATATGGCTGAGGTCTTTCTGAAATCTTTTGCAAATAGAATTCCAAGTTGATGCTTCCTAAGTAACAACAAAGAAAAGAAAAAAATTCCCATCATAATGAAGTTGTGTTAAAACCTCCTTGGAGCATAAGCAGTTATTTACATGTACCCCTCACAAAACATTGACATTCCTAAAGAAAATGCCCACATTTTAATCAGTTGTGATTCTAACTTCTTCAAGTACGTTTGAAACTAGAAAGCCAGATGGCCTATAGTGATTCCTTGTCAAAACAGGAACTTGCATTAAACATTCATCAGACAATGTAGGCAACTTTTACAACCAATGCATCATGTTAACAATGCTTAAAACAATGCTCACTCCCACTGTATGCAATTGTGTAGATTGCTATGAATTATAACAGCTAGATCACTTCCATAATATAGCTAAATTATAGTTGGGCCTAGGTCTAAAAGTATCACCAATCCACATCAGCTTCGGCCTACTTGCTACAACTTACAAGCTAAAGTGGCAATTATATATTGCATTACATGAATATATGTTTATCCCTTATTAAACATAGTACCAGCGTAACTATAGGCCCATGCCCGATGCTATTTAAAATGTATTGCATTGAAATAGCCTAAGTATACCCTACTAGTACTAGGCCTAGCCTAATACTACTTTAAAAAAGTGACTTGCAGGGTATACGAAGGTACGGTTAACGTACAATAGGAATAGAATGCACTAGGTTACAATAAAGGCCTAGACCAAAGTCCTCCGTCCGTCCGTAGGCTATTCCGTTTAATGTTTACTTGTATGTAGGCTACACGGATTCGTTGATGAGTTGACTATGACAAACAGCAGCTAGCCTATTATATTAACTTGTTGTATGACTTTAACGTTAGGTCTACGTAACGCAAGCGATTCAAATGCATTCGTCTACCCAACTTAGTCGTGGGTCTCTAAGCATTTCTTGTCACGTTCACTTACATAATATCAAAACATACCTTCGAATTTTTCAATCAATTCGTCCAGGCCCCAGTCCCCTAACGTCATTTTCCATGCCATTGTAGCTCGTAATCGCACACTGAGTACGTAACGGTATGTGGCTTGCATGTATATATGGCCGTGGTTACTATAGTACATTTAGTAACGATAAATGTCGACAAACTGGTACAAGTAGTGTTGTATTATGTAAACTCTGCTTCCGTTTGGTTAACGCTTTGGTAAAAGTTACTTGTTATCATGTAAAATGACTTAGTAGATGTTTACAATAAGTTTGTGTAATCCTCAATCGCATGCATATGCATACTTTTACAGAATGTTGTGTAATATTTACATCATTCCATGTACTTTTTTACAACCCGTGATTTACATAACATTATTTTACATATTGTTTTCTGTGTGGAGGAAGTCACAGCTACGTGCTATAACATTGGTGGTAAGGAAGGAATACAAAACTAGTATAAAAGACACACACTAGGTTCATATCTTATCTTTTGCAATCAGTCTTCGGCACTTAATATGACGTAAAAGAACATAAAATAGTTCCAGTCTCTTCATGATCTGCATCTAGCCAATAAACACAATTGTACCTCACTTGCTAACTTTACGAAATACCGTTATATGACATTTACAGTCATTACATTGTAACCTCGTTTTCATGCCCGTTGTGATATGTTTTAGTTTGAATTTGAATTTATTTCCACATTATTAGTAAAGATCCATATAATAAATACAACTTGGACTTGATACAGGAGTGTAAATTGTTATAACAGTATTGAAAATGGCTTATGAAGGATAGCATTGGACTTTGAGGTATGTTAATAAACGGTATCAGTTTTATAAAGCCAAGCTACACTCTGAACTTTCAATGTAATGACTATCGAAACGAAAATGTTTGTTACCTGTGAGTCTGTGTAACAATCAAATATTCAGCCGATAGATGAAACCCAGACTGAGTAAGAAACAACGTTATCGTGATTATCTTTTTATGGTTTACTTTCTTTCAGTCGTAATATCTGGGTAACATTATTGACGAATATTGATACTGTTTTGTTTTGAAACGTTTATATAGTTACACCAACTTGCAGTCTCAAAATGAACAACACCGAAGCAACCTGTAATTGTACATCCAACCCACCTGTGTATAAGTACATAATATCAATCGACGGAAAGCAGGAATTCGGCAAAACCATTAATGTGGAGAATTTGGATGGTTCAAACATTAGTTGTACTGGCAAGAACTACATCGGAGTTGGAATATCTAAGACCAGCATAGTAGACCCAAATACAGGTGAGTTACTCAGATTTAACCTATATAGAATAAATAACTTGGAACCATAGTCTTAGCTGGCACTTTCACTTATTTCCATTTAATGTACTAAAAGGGAAGATTCGGATCTATAGCATCAGCAGGCACTGTAGAAATCACGATGTAAATCGTGCAACGAACATTAGAGAGTTCCTTCTCATTGTTAGATATCGGTAGAGTTACTTACATAATACACCTTTTGATAATGTCATTAACTACCTCAAGAGTTTAATGTGGTAATTGAAAAAAACCATTCTTTCAACAGACTCATCATTTCCTGTTTACGTGATCATCATCGTAGTTGTTATTCTTGGTGCTGTCATCGCATTAGTGGTGGTACACCGCTGGAGGAAGAAACATAAATCACAAGCAAGTAAGTGTCGGCATCGGTCATTATTTTGTCTTAGTACCTTACGTGCTTGAAAAATCTTCATATAATTTTCTGTATGAATGAAAAAGCAAAAGAAACAAACTATCATATTTAGCTTAATCTTTGCGATTAATAATTTTCATAAGCAGCTTCATTTGGAGATATCCTAGTTTAAAAGTTGTGAGTGGTGGTTGCCACTTTGTAAATATTTGATGTCATTGTGTCGCTAAGATCTGAAACATTTTGCTTTGTTGCTTCTTTTTATATATTAATGTACAAGCTAAGCAGTTTTAACACTAGAACCATTGTCATCTTTATGGGTAAAATTAAACCTTTATTCCTAATGGAATAGGACATACCTTAGCTGTGCGGGATAGTTATTCCTCATAGTTTATCTCGCCGTATCACATGCATCAATGATGATGTTTTTGTGTCTCCTCTAAGCTTGTACTGTTGTTGAAGGTTCTCTGTGTTATGATGTTGTCTTCCTTCTAGTTACAAATTCTGTGGTGTATACACCTGTATGCCTGAACACATCCTTCGTTCAACTGATTGCAAATGCAAAACATATGGAGAAAACAGATTAAATGTTTACATTTTTTACATGATAGTATCATTCACTCATCATGCGCTTAATTTGCCAAATTTTCTAGGTTATATAAAATAAACACCGCTTGTATAGTTTAGTTTACGCTTCAAAAAGGTTATGGTAATGTCCAGAGTGAGTTATCCCTTTAAATTTAGTTTCTAATAAGTAATTAATAATGCTTGCAGCATGGCAAAGGAACTGTTATTGTATGGTTAAATTGAAAACAAATAAGTTGGAACGATTTCGACATCTTTGCATACTTGTCGCTGCATCTTACTAAAGTATTTGCTATTAAGTAGGACATATAGTTACTATAATAAACTGAACGACATCAAGAAGGAACGAAGGTCATCAAGAAGTTGTGAAGTGAGACACAGATTTGAGTAAGTTAACTGTCAACTATCCTTACTCACGAAACACAACCACGATAAGTTATCTTTGCACTTTTTATTTCATGCCATGTGATTAACAGTTTTAGCGTACATTCCATGTTCTCTGGTACTCTGCGAGTATACAAATACTTGGCGGAGCATTAACTTGAATGGCTTGAGGAAGTCTTATATTAATTTTGTATTGAGAACCTTAGGCTTATGATGCCCATATCTGGAAATCTAACTTACATAGTTCATAAGTTTCATATAACGTCCCTTTTCTTCGATCCACTTGCCAGTTAGTTGTTTCGCATGCTAAGAACAACGTAACAGCTTAACGTGAATTGGAGGAATGATTGATAATGTTTAATCTCTTAAAAGGTTGTTTTCTAGATAATTTTAATGGACAATTCTGTATGTATTTATTCCAACATCGAAACCATAGGAGAGGTTCCAAACTTGAACACTCACAGTGGATGGGATATTAGGAATAATGGAGTAAAACAGTCGTCTTAGACTTTGATAAACTAGTAAACAAATAACCAATAGCTTCCTTATTCGTCGCCATCACATTAAAGCTATGTTTTGCTTTGGACTATTCATTTGCATTCTTTTGGATCCCTTTGTTTCATTTGTTCATTAAACTATCGCAGATGTCCACGAGTTTCTTGTAAAGACTTGCAGAAAGAGCTTTTGTCACGTAATTATTTATTAGTTTATTAAATTCTCAACAGGTAAGTCCTTTCAACCGCTTGGAGAGACTCCGAAAGGTAGGAATCACGGCAATAGATATTTTTCAACGTTGATCATGACATTAAGTTAAAGAACATGAAACAAAATACCGTACTTATTGGATTTCAGAAGAGAGGTCTTCTCACGTAATACGTATGATTGTATTGAAACAGTGGTATTAAGCCATTTTCAGTTTTTGCCAGTTTCACGTAAGTACTAAGTCCTCTGTTGTAAATGAAACCTAAAACATATCAGCCATCGCTCTAACCCAACCTTACGTGAAGTACGCCATCAGATAATAACCTCAACCAGTGACGTGAGACAGTCTTGTGTTTATTTCCAGTAAATTTGAGTTTCTCAATTCAGATTCAAAAGACACAGAACATTCCAAAAGTGCATTGCCAGAACAAAATCACCTATTAAGTGAAGGTAAGCAGAGTCTTTATCCGATAACAATGTATGTGTTGAATAAGGTTTCGATTGCTTCAATAATCACACGAGTTATATACTACATTAGCAATGTCATACGGATGGATAATCTGTCTTTGAATATAACAAAAATTAAAGTATAAAGTGAAAAACGCCAGAATCTTGTCTCATTGGATTGCTATATCATTATTTGCTGTAAGCTGGTAAAAACAAACATATAAGTTGATATCACTTTAAAGCTGTGTAGTGCGCATGGGAGTTTATTTGCTTTTTGCATTCATTTTGACAAGCCATTATCTATGTGAGCGTAGTTGAACCCACATAATTATAATCGGAGGTCTAGTTACATCCTTTTCATAATTTCTGCAATTTATTGGGAAGGCTAGTCCATTGTTTCGTGTAAAATAACCAAGCATTTCATTAGGGGAATAGAACTCCCATTGCTGACATATTACATTCGTAGAATAAACAATTACAGATATGATGTCACATAATATAAGCTCAGTTTAGACATTGAAATATTTTATAAGTTTACGTATGATCGATTTAATGTATGTCTAATATATTTAATATGTTGTTCTCTATATATTTTGCTCTACATTCAAAGATTCAAATCAGAAAAGTGAACAAAACACGAAAGATCTTCCAGAGAAGGGTGACGGGTCCCCTTGTGCAGGTATGTGGTTCTGCTGCAGTAACATTTCTGAAAAACATAAAGTATTGCGAGTCAGAGCTGCATAAACTATAATTGTTTATCATTTTCAATGTTGCCACCATTTAACTGAAGTAATTCGTTTAATGATCAGAATGACACCAACATAATCTCATTTTTTCCTCGAAAAACTTTTTTTTCCCAAATGTGGCTTTTCATCTAAAAGTGGCGAAAATTGTTCTCAAAATTTACATTACATCGTCGAATATTACAAAAGTGGGGGAGGGAGGCAAAGCAATATATGACTCTCACTTTCCAAAGTGGAAGAGGTAGTTACCCCTCTGCCCCCTGTTCCTACGTCTTTAATGCATCACATTCAAAATGACAAAATTTAGTTTGATTAATACACACGAAACCTTACAGTGGTCCTGCTTTTTGCTTTTTCACCCAGATCGCAAACCGATGGAAAATTCCAATGTTATAGCTCCAGACGAAGAGAAATTATTACCGCAAAGTAAGCAGACCTTATCGTTTGATGATGGTACATACATTTCAAGGTTAAGGTTCATTCAAGCTTGAACAGTAACAAGAAAAGCGAAGACCGATAAAACTATGAAAGAGGAACAAAAGTTGTCTTTCAATGATGTATCATAACGTAGTAGTCATACTAAAAAGTGTTTTCCTTACTCTGAGTATTTTAACTAGAACTAGGAAAGTCTATTTTGTATTGTTAATTGTTGTGGATAATTAATTTTCATCAACTCTTACCAATTCCATAAATACTTAGCCACACTTGAATAGTTGTAATAGAGTCCATCCGATTCCGGGTAAGTTTCCGAGACCACGAGAAGACCGTGCCTGAGAAAGGTCGAGTACAAACCTGAGTCCAGCGTATCTCGAGTTCGAACATTGAACTACATTGCTATCACCTCTTTCATAATTCCTTCCTCCAGCTATACTCATATGCGACCATGGAGAAGGATATATAATCCTTCACCTGTGATGTATAAGTGTCTCAGTATTCTAGTAAATACAACCGTACATTCGTCAAAACCTTAGTAAATAAATAAATAAGTAAAGCCAAAACATAAGACGGTTAATGCTGCCCGATCTTTCCAATATTTCATAAAAATTTAACACGTCAGTTTGTTAGCAAGTGTTGGATATTTTGTAAGTGTAGGCTACTGCAGAAGGGTAGCTAATCAATACAATTTTGCATACACGTAGACTAGAACTTCTTATAAGTAAGAAATGTGTGTGAATTTGATTTTATTATTTTAAAGGATTTATATCTTTTAAATGTAATTTTCATATCATGTCTGTCGGAATATGTAGGCTTTTCTGCCATTATGATACTAGCTAACAAATGCCTCAGAGCTATAAAGACAACTAACAAATATCTACTATAAACTCCTTTATAGATTAGATAACTTCAAATAATATTATTTAACACCTATTTCCTTAATTCATTCAAATCGATTTCAGTCCTATGTGTTATGGAACCACTATTTGCAAACCATGGAGGTTTTCAAAACATTTTCAACTCTTTAACTGCGCTTAGATTGAACATGTGCAGTAGGATATGTTGAGTGAGAACGACATTTTATAGGATTTGCCAAAAGAGAGTCTAGAACTTATATAAGTGCTGAGCTTCAAGTTTTTTTTTACCATTTCTGAATCCTGGATTGGATTTGTAACGATAGTCGAGGGGCTGTTTAACTGTCTACAGCGTTCATATAACTCCACTGCATGGGAAAATGAGACAAATTAAGTTACTGCACAGAATAGTTAGTATTAGTTTTAACATAAATTAATATTATTTTAGTGGTAACTTTACACTTTAGTGCTGGTTTTCTATATGGCCGATTCAATTTCTATCACGTTATATACTTATATCGTGTGTGCTTCTTATAATGACTAGCAAATAAGAGCGTTCCGTATGTCACCATTTTAATTGTTTTGATCGTATTAAAGCGTCAAAACCTGAACATTTAACAAAGGATTCCACTAATACGTTAGGATTTCAGAGTGGAAGGTTGTGTCACTGCAACTACATATCCTAGGAAATATTACATCAAGGAAGACTACATCAATTAATATTTAAATTTAACGGGAACCAAAATTGCTTGCTGCTTGTTGCCTATAAGAAAAACTGACGTGTAAGGTAATCACTCAGCAGACTGTCTTTCATATTAATTGATGTCGTTTCCTTGAAAGGAGCTGAACAATGAATTTGAAATTGCGTGTCATTCATTGGCTTTTTCCGACACAAAAGTTACATGATTTGTTTTGGTAGAATCAAATTTTGAATTTAGCGATCATTGTAAAATTTATATTTTAGATTCTCTAGCTGAACCAGAAATATCTCAAATTCCAGGAAATAAGGGTAAGCGATTTTAGACGAAAAGTTTACAGGAACCAAAAGTATTTGCTAGTTGTCGTCCATAAGAAAAAAAAAACGATTACTGCACATGTGTAAAATGCAATCAAGGTAATCATTCAGCAGACTAACTTACATATACATTTTTAGTTGTTTCCTTGAAGGGAGCTGAAAACTGAAATTTGAAATTGCTCATAATGCATTGGCTTTTTCCTTTTTTAGATAAGAAAGTTAGATTAATTGTTTTTGTAGAATCAAATGTTGTATTTAGCGATCATGGTACAATTATATGTTAGGTTTTCCGGCTGAACCAGAAAGCTCTCAAATTCCAGGGAATAAGGATAAGCGATTTTTTAAAGACTAAATTGCATTTAATTTAAATTTTTCAAGAAACAAAGCAATATCAAATGAAATTTGTCTTACAATTTAGAAACATTGATCTATGTTTACTGAGAAATATTCCTAGCGGATTATTAGGACATCTATCGATGCGTTTTTTACATATTACTTGAGGTGTTACTTTCACAGTTGTCATATTGACTATGCATTATTTTCATAAGTGACAAGCCTAGCTTAAAATCTTTTAGGTATAACTTAAGTAATTATTATTTAAACAAATACTAACTCTTGACAAGTAATTGAAGACTCCAACTTGTTGTATGGACAAACTCAGGTGTTCAGATGCACTGGATTGTTTTTTTTTTGGGGGGGGGGGGTGTTATTGTTTTGTTATGGTCTTATTGTCCTATTGTTTGAAATTGTGTATTTTGCTTTGTTGTACTTTGATTGGTCTCTTTCTCTATATTTTAGGGAGCGAAGCACCCCGTCAAGCCCGCAAGGGTTTTTCGTTCCGCTTCCTTCACTTCATGTATTATTCACTACTACTTCATGTTACTTGTTATTTGTAAACGTTCAATTGCATGTTGTGAAAAACAAATAAATGAAATGAAATGAAATATGATCTATTATAGCTTCAAAACACGAGAATAATGGAAAAGGTTCTTCAGACAAGTCTGGAAGTTATCCAAGTGGTGGGTTGTTTTAATGTTATTGCATACCTTAGGAAATATCTCATTAAAGGGAAATAAATTAACTGATTTACCTATGTCCAACAGTTATTGTGAGTTTAATGAAATACGTTAATGACTCTAAGTTGTAAAGTAAAACTAGTCAGAATGTATGAATATTAGTAACATCGGATGCATCACTTGCACCCTGACTGTATTAATTTCAATGCCTTTAGCACAGGATACCGGATGCACGTCTTGTCGTGTATAGGCATGGTTTTGCATGAGAACTCATACGTTACACTTTACTTATTCAGAACACAATCATGGAAGATTGAAGTCCACGGACACAGCAAATCGTAATGCACAGTGAGTAGTAGAGTGTTCATTTGAGAACAGTGTGCAAGCTTAATGTTATCTTTTCAAGAATGACGCTAATGGTGGTACATATCATTTGCAGTGTTGTCCAGTTTATTTGTTTGATACATTGTTGTTTGTTGAAGGTAAGAAAGAGGTTGAAAACACTTTTCGTGCTCAGTGCCTCCAGAATACGCTTTGGTGTTAAAACTTTCTTGTGGTACTTTAAATCATTCCGAAATATACATGATGTGTTTTCACATTGGTGGATACCCCTCAACCTAACTGTGAAACCCTTTTAGCCTGTGCAGTTACAACCGTTTGACCACTCTACTGATAAAAGCTAACGATTTATAAACCGATGTATCTACTAACAAAACAAAGTTTGTCCTTACATATAATCTTTTATAATTTTTTGGGGAAATTTTTGAAGGCCATCTGTAAAATTTATACTATCATGCGTTGTTCAAACATGATCAAATTGCTACTATTGCAGGAGGGACAATCAACATGGTGCAGCAAGGACTCCAACTGCCAGCGAAAACAAAAGTAAGTCATTTAGTAGTAAACATTGTTTTAATAAATTCTACCAATATCTTATTTACATAATTATGAAATTGATATTCAAAATAATAATTGAAATTTGTCGAACCGAAATGATATAAACTTCTGAAACAATAAATTTATGATAAAAGGCAGGTAAATTTTAAGTTGATATTTTCATTTATGTTTGTTATTAATGACGCTACCGAAGTTAATATTTTTAGAGCTTTTTAACTATTTTTAGCTTTTATGATAATAATAATGTTCGATTTATATAGCGCTTTATACCAGCGATAGGTCTCAAAGCGCTTTACAGACGTTATATTACCCCTGGTCAATGATAACCTGTCCCAGAGACAATCCCTCTAGTCGGCAGCAGTTATATACTGCGCCCAATGACAAGTTACCTCACAGGTACCCATTTAACACCTGGGTGGAGAGAGGCAAGTGAGATAAAGCATCTTGCCCAAGGACACAACGTAATGAACTAGGCAGGAATCGAACCAGCAATCCTTGGATCACAAGTCCGACGCCTTAGCCAATTGGCCACTACGCTTTTATAGCCAAAGTATATCGTGCTTAGGTATAAATATATCAAACAGTTGAAGCATCCTCGTAGTAATATGTATCCCAGAGGCGAAAGAAAACAGAACTGGACGAAACTAAAATTCTGCGAACAACTCAATTGTTAAAGAAACTAAACGTATTATTTGTTTGGCCAATTAGGAATTAAACCTTCAGTTCAAATCCGGCACACACACAAGGAAGTAAAAAAAAACCCACTAATTTCTTAGAAGTCACGAATGGGGATCTGACAATTTTCCAAAAAATATACGTCCATTGTCCATAGGGGGAAGATGTGCAAAATCTTATCTGCGTATGGAATTCCATCTGAGATAGTTGCAGCTGTGGACTGCATGTATGACACCACTCTTGCCAAAGTTAGTTCACCTGATGGTGACACAGAAGAGTTTAAAATAAAAGCGGGTGTTCTCCAAGGGGATACACTCGCTCCATTCATCTTCATCATAGTTCTAGATTACTGCCCCCATCAAGCCATCCCTCCTGATAAAACCAAGGAACTTGGATTCACAATCAAACCAAGGCAATCCAGGAGATTTGAGAAACAGATCATCACAGATCTAGGCTTTGCTGATGACCTGGCACTACTATTAGACACTACCGAACAGGCCCAAGAACTTCTTCTTGCACTAGAAATAGAGGCTGAGAAGGTTGGACTTAAAATCAATTCCAAGAAAACAAATTACATGAGCTTCAACCAACCAACCCATGCTCCACTCAAAACCATGAACAACATCACACTTCAGCAAGTCAATGACTTCAAATACCTGGGAACTTGGATAGCAACCACCATGAAGCAGGACATTCATGTACGCAAGGGCCAAACATGGCAAGCTGTCAACAAGCTAAGAAGGATCTGGAAGTCAGGACTCCCTAGAGAAACAAAAGTCAATATTTTTCTGACTCTAGTTGAGCCAGTACTCCTGTATGGTTCTGAAAGATGGACTATTACCAAACAACTGGAAAGAAACAAAGACGGTTGTTACACAAGATTACTGAGTAGTCCATCGGGGCAGGCTTCAAAAAGTGCTTAAAAAACGACTTTCGTTGCACATATTTAGTACCAAGGTTTGTTGGTTGGATGTTGTAAAGAAATGTCCTTAGAATACTTGAAGAGTTGTTGGATGCTAAAAGAGGTAATACTTTACGAGTAAACAATAAACATATGACGTCA
>KN883013.1:119781-144452 GCA_000934455.1 Apostichopus parvimensis
TTGGATGCTAAAAGAGGTAATACTTTACGAGTAAACAATAAACATATGACGTCACTGTTATATTTAAAACTCAGGAGTTCCTTGTAACAGCAACATGGAAACGACATAATTTAAATGTTCTTGCACTTATTTAGAAACAGGATGTGTTGGTTGCAAGTAATGAAGCGATATCAAAATGATATTTAAAGAGTTGTTGGGTGCTAGGAGAGGTGTTATTTACGAGTAAACAATATACATATGACGTCACTCTTATACGTTGTAAGGTAATGAAAACAGAGCATTTTCTTGTCACAGCAAGATGTTAACATAATTTAAATGTTCTTGCACTAACATTACTTAGGACCAGGTAATGTTGGTTGAAAGCTATATAGGAACGTCTGAAGAACATTTTAACAGTTGTTGGGTGCTAAGAGAGGTGTTATGTAAAGAGTAAACAATAAACAAATAACGTCATTCTTATACGTTGTACTGTACGACAATTAAACAGAGCAGTTCCTTGTCACAGCAAGATGATAAAATAATTAAACACAGTATTAAGAACCAGGATGTGTTGGCTGAAGTAAAAGAGGAATGTCCCAAGAATATTTTAAGAGTTGTTGGATTCTTAAAGCAGTGTTATTTTCGAAAACAAAAAAATGAGGTTGTGTTAAATATAATTTGAACAAGTGCATTTTTAAACACTGTCCGTCTCCTGAAGTCTGCCTCGAGACTCACCTTTAGCGCAAATGTAGCTGGTGAAACACGCAGTGACCAGGCAAAAATATATGTTTTTAGGTTTGGGAAAATTACAAGAAGCACCATGAGAGTAGGACCGGATGACTCTGAGATCGTGGGACAACTTGAAAAGGCGTATCGCTCACACAAAATAAAGGAAAAATAGTAGGTTTACTATACACATGAATCTTGTATTAAAAACAATGGGTTTACTTAAACTTAAAGAAAAATTTAAATGATATAAATGGGTAACTTACAGATCTTATCAGAGCTGTTACGTCTAACAAGAAATCCACTGAACTTATTTGAAAATAAAATTCCTAAAAGTCCTAAGTGAGAACACAATCACGGCGCGGGTCAACCAAATGAAAAGTCGGGAAATATAATTACTCTCTTGGGTTACTTCGATCAGGGTCAGGTTCACTCTGCTGGGGGACGTCTCTGGGGTAGGTTTGCTCTCTGGACGGCTCTAGACCAGCTTGCCCTTCACTCCCTGGTATCTGGGGTCCATTGACCTATCAGCTGTCAATTAAGTTACTAAATAATTAACAGGCACATTACTTAACCCGAATCTAAACAAATGGGTCTCATCAGTGTCCTTAAATAAATTTGTAGATACACATCCAGCACCAAGAATATTCCTACCAAAACAAAATAGCTATTAAACTGTCTATTTCTCCCACAGTTCTCAAAAGTGATAGAGGCTTGGAGCCAGTACATGTATTCCTAGAAAACAAGGACCACACAAAACAATTACTATATTCAAAAATGACAAAGGTCACACAGGGCCACCTGACCACAAACTGTTGCCATGTAGTAGTAGCGAAAAAGTGAAACTTTAGGGAACTCCTCAATCTACCAAAGTAGGTTATTCATTGTCAAATGAATAAAACAAAATAAGAAAAAGAACGGAAAAGATCAAATGAATAAAAAAAAAAATGGAAAAATGAAAGAAAATGATCAACATAAACAACAAAACATTAACCAGGTTATGCTTTGGTTACACAAACAATCCTTTCTGAGTTATATGACTTCTTTGTCACTGTCAACATGACCAACACCCAAAGCCACTTGCTTAGGAAGAAGTAGTCTTCCTCCGTTATGTGTAGACAGAACGTTTTGGGCAATAGCATTTTCATCCTTTCATCACATCTCTGTTCAGCAGCTTATTTGAGCCATTTGTCAGCATCTCGTGTCAGACACTGAGACAGCTGTTCTGTTGGCCTGCTAACAGATCTTCTTCCTTTCGAAAACTTGAGTCCTGATTGTGCCAGAGAAATCTCTGTAGAGGAAGCACCGCAAATATCCTTGTCTTTGGCGCCGATGGGCCTGCACTTTCATCTGCAACAAATCAAAACCAAATTTGTTTGGTTGTTACAGTATTTTGAATTGTCCTGTCGATCACACTGTGGTTCACATTAATTGTCTACACTGGAACTCAACTGACTAATAAGCCATCTGATATTCCATTTATTTCAGTGTAAGTCTGGAGCCATGAGCTTGGTAGGGCATAGATACAAAGCCACACACTACAAAGGTTTGAGAACACATGCAACCCTACTTGACAGGATTTCCCATACTAAAAGAAGGCCTCACCATACATGCATCAAAGTAAAATAAACCAAGCAAGATGCTTTGATATAAAATATTTTATACCAAATTTTTAAAGAGCTGTAATAAGACTATAGGTGCTACTAAATCGAGTGCCATGCTGATGCTAAATAGCTGGAAACTTACATATGCCAACTCGCTTTGTTAGGTGTACAAAATACAAGAAGGGATCTGATACTAGGCAATACTGTAGCATTGCCTAGGCCTATATACTTAGTGGCCTGTATATAAGCTTCATTACAGGCTACATTTGTTTGTGTGTGTGTGTGTGCCAGTACTACCAGCAGCCAAAGAGACATGCCCTGGGCTTAGGCCATGTTTTGACAAATTAATCCAACACTAGAGGCTAGACCATAGGCATAGGCCGACATTGAATATATGCCTAACGTTAGTCTGCCTATCGAACCTACACTGGTGTTGATTTCATTTCTTTGTTTCATGACAAATAAAACATGAAATAAATGGTATCATAAAATAACAGATACCAGTATATAGTAGCTGTCGATCTATCCTTCATGGATGCTACGTAAATCACTTCTAGTCTAAGGCAAACTAGTAGTAGTATAGTATTGAAGAGCCTTGTCCTAAATTTTCATAGCAACTTGGCATTCGTATCACTTGAGGAAGTTATGTATACTTTCTTGTCACAGTATTGCTCTAACATGAGGATTAGTAACAGGCCTAGAATTACCTTCATCGTTCGTGTATTGAATCATGAAAGCACCTTATAGGCATGAAAATTTGCCACCCTCAATACTGCTTCTCTTGTTATGCAGTGCGTTATGCAGACGAATTGTAAACACGTTCAAACGTTACATACACACATTCTGTGCATATACATCACGCCGAGTCGAGCAGTTTCTGTATCAGCTGACATATAACATGCCATACAATAAGGATTTTGATTGGCACTTGACTGAAAAAATCGCTGCGTTCGGAGAAGTCCTAACAACGCAAAGCGGACTAAATGAGTCCGTCTTAAACTGCTGTTTACTCTTTAGATAACACTTCTCGAACCATCCAACATCGAGAATTTTAATAAGCATATGAAAACACACCATATGTGATCAAACCTTGGTACTAAATATGTGCAACGACAGTGAACGATATCGAGCCTGCCCCGATGGACTAGAGGGCTGCCCTTGATATTAGTTGGAAACAGAATATACCCAACAAACAGTTTTATGGCGATATTCCAAAGGTGTCCATGAAAATAAGAGAACGAAGACTTAGAGCAGCTGGTCACTACCACCGACACCCAGAAGAAGCAGCCAACAAGTTCATTCTCTAGGAGCCAAAACATGGTACCCCTGGTGCAAGGCATAAAACCTTCCTTCATTTCCTACTAGAGGACAGTGGGGCTGAAAGTACGTGTGAGCTAGCAACCCTTATGGAAGACAGAAATGACTGGAAATCTCGATGCCAGGTTATTGACCGGCCAACTTCTCCTACCCCTCAGGATGATGATGGTCGACCGAGGTCAACTGATGATGATGATGATTGTCCATATACATACAATAACATCTGATGGTGGCATGAAACTACCACAAAAGTCCCATATTTTGTTTGACATTATGGTGAAACTACAAAAGTAATTGATGGTTTCAAATTCTACTTGAATTAAATGTGTCATAAAGAAATTCATAGATCGGTCTGATCCTAGAATTTACAAGTTTCTAGCAATGGAAGTAATTTAGGACTGACTTTTACAATAGTTAATTAGATTATGTTGACCTTTACTTACTGGCACTGCTATTAACTGATCCTGCACCCATGGAAGATTTCAAATTTAAACGACGTGCAACATGATGCAATCTGTAAACTATGACAATACTGTTAATTATTCAACTTGTAACAAACGGTTCATTGATTTGTTTTAACATGGCAAATAATTCGAAAACTAATCATTGTTCATTTTATTCTTGTAAAGCCGTTAATGGAAATAAAAACCAATCTCACGCTTCACCAGAGCAAAGTGCAGTTCAATCTGCCCAGAGAGGTATGTGAAACATATGAGCTTATTGATTGGACAATATGGATCAACTAGTTAACTAGTTTACTCCTTCCTTGCCTGTTACGATCGCAAATTATTCATTTTCCTCTCGAAATATAAGTTCAAGATTGTTATTTTTACCCTCAATTTACTCCTTTTGACCAGTCGCCATGTAGATTTGTTATGAATCGAATGTAAATGTTTGTTGATTTTCTTTCACAATGAAGACGTTAGAACGTTAATGTAAAACAGAGAAGGTATGTAAAAAAAAAACACCCCGATTACTGCACTTGTGTAACATACAATAAAGGTAATCTTACAGCAGACTAACTTACATATACATTTTTAGTCGTTTCCTTGAAGGGAAATTGCTCATCATGCATTGGCTTTTAGATAAGAAAGTTAGATGAATTGTTTTGGTAGAATCAATTTTTGTATTTAGCGATCATGGTACAATTATATGTTAGGTTCTCCGGCTGAACCAGAAAGAGCTCAACTTCCAGGGAATAAGTGTAAGCGACTTCATTAGACAAAATTGCATTTAATGTAAATCTTTCAAGAAACAAAGCAATATCAAATGAAATTTGTCTTACAATTTAGAAGTATCGATCTATGTTCACTGCGAATTATTCTTAGCGGATTATTAGGACATCTATCGATGCGTTTTTTACATATTACTTGAGGTGTTACTTTCACAGTTGTCATATTGACTATGCATTATTTTCATATGATCTATTATAGCCTCAAAACCCGAGAATAATGAAAAAGGTTCTTCAGACAAGTCTGGAAGTTCTCCAAGTGGTGGGTTGTTTTAATGTTATTGCATACCTTAGGAAATATCTCATCAAAGGGAAATAAATTAACTGATTTACCTATGTCCAACAGTTATCGTGAATTTAATGAAATACGTTAATGACTTTAAATTGTAAAGTAAAACTATAGTGAGAATGTATGTATATTAGTAACATCGGATGCATTTATTCATCATTCATAACATCACTTGCACACTGACTGTATTTATTTAAATGCTTTAGTACAGGATAACGTATGCACGTCTGGTCGTGTATATGCATGGTTTTGTAGGAGACTAGTTTATTTTGCATGAGAACTCATACGTTAAACTTTTCTTATCCAGAACACAATCATGGAAGATTCCAGTCCACGGACACAGAAAATCGTAATGCACAGTGAGTAGTAGAGTGTTCATTCGAGAACAGTGTGCAAGCTTAATGTTATCTTTTCAAGAATGACGCTAATGGTGGTACATATCATTTGATGGGTTGTGCAGTTTGTTTGATTAATACATTGTTGTTTGTTGAAGGTAAGAAAGAGGTTGAAAAAACTTTTCGTGCTCAATGTTCTCCGGAATACGCTTTGGTGTTAAAACTTTCTTGTGGTACTTAATATCATTCCGAAATATACATGATGTGTTTTCACATTGGTGGATGCCCCCCAACCTAACTGTGAAACCTTTCAGCCTGTGCAGTAACAACCGTTTGACCACTCTCCTGATAAAAGCTAACGATTTATAAACGATGTATCTAATAGCAAAACCAAGTTGGTCTTTACATATAATCTTTTATGGTTTTGTTTGGAAATTTCATACTGTAAAACTGTAAAATTCATACTATCATGCGTTATTCAAACATGATCAAATTGCTAATATTGCAGGAGGGACAATCAACATGGTGCAGAAGGTACTCCAACTGCCAGCGAAAATAAAAGTAAGTACTTTAGTAATACATTGTTTTATCAAATTCTACCAATATCTTATTTTCATAATTATGAAATAGATATTCAAAGTAATAATTGAAATATACGGAACCAAAAAAATGTATCCTTCTGAAACAATAAATTCGTGTTGAAAGGCAGGTTAATTTCAAGTTGATATTTTTATTTATGTTTGTTAATAAATGACCCTACCATAGTTAATATGGTAAGATGTGTAATTTTTGCAGAATAATATCTGTTATGTCACTTAAAAGAAGTTAAACGATGACATTAACAATGTTTATTCATCATTTATGTAATTTGCCCGGATAATTATAGTTTTAAAAGAAATTATTTTAACATAAAAAAGACAACAAATCAAAGAAACGTACACACAAAAACACACAAACAAAGCAATGTAAAACAAAATGCATTCATTTAAAGTTAAGGGAGGGAGCTTTGATGTATAGTAAGTATGTCATTAATAATTCAGACTACATGAAATGCACGGTCATCATATTGACTGTGCAAATATGATCGATTTATCTACAAGGTATAACATATGTATGATGTATGTTTTGGTGTCCTGCAGAAAATAAAGATAATGTAGTTTTTTTGCCCCCCCCAAAAAAATTGAAAGTGATTACGACGATTACATCTAAATCTATATTTGATGCAATAACGTGGACGAAGAGCGATCTGTTTGTAATGCTAATAAGATCAGACTCATTAACCGAAACTGTCCCAGTCCATCGCTCATTCAATGTATTGCATTTTGCATCACAGTTAAAGTTGTTAGATAGAAAATTTAATATATCTTACTTGATAAGACGAAACAATTGAATGGTCCAAAATTATGGTAAAAAAAATTGTCACAATTTATGAATTGATGATCATGCAATGCAGAACTTTTTTACCATGCGTAATCATCACGACATTATCAATACCCATCAACATCAACATTACTTGAAAACTTCTACTGCTCAAAAATGTGAGGTACACAGGTAAAAAATGACTTCTCAAAGAGTACATGGAACATTTGAAATACCACGACTGCTCTTTACAGATATCCTACGGTTTCATGATTTACCTTGTAGCATTGCTCTGGGATTCCGTCATAACTCTTTCTGCTTCGTTAAACTTCCACAGAACAAAGACATGCTGGTTTTGGTAAGTTGTCAGACTGAAATGTCAATTTGCATCTGTACGAAAGACAACATTTTTAGAGCTTTATAACTAATTTTAGCTTTTATAGCCAAAGTATATCGTGCTTAGGTATAAATATATCAAACAGCTGAAGCATCCTCGTAGTAATATGTATCCCAGAGGCGAAAGAAAACTGAGTGAAAGGAACTAAAATTCTGCGTCCTCCTCAATTGTTTAAGAAACTAATCAAATGATTTTGTTTGGTCAACTAGGAATTAAACCTCCAGTACAAATATGACACACACACAAAGAGGTTAAGAAACACTATTTTTATACAAGTGAACTGACAATTGTCCTAGAATTATATGATGAGGGTCCATATACATACAATAACGTCTGATGCTGGCATATAACTACCACAAACGCCCCATATTTAAACATTATGGTAAAGCTACACAACATAAGTAATTTATTGTTTGAAATTCTACGTGAATTAAATGTGTCATAAAGAAGCTAAATAATTTTTAAATCACTCTGATCCTAGAATGTACAAGTTTCTAGCAATGTTAGTTATTAAGGTATGAGTTTTACAAAAATTATTTAGCTTATATTGACCTTTACTATCTGGCACTATCATTAACTGGTCCTGCACCCATCGACATTTTCAAATATGGACCGCGTTCAACAAAATGTAGTCTATAAACTACGACAACGTGGTAAATAATTCAATCCATTCAGTGACTTCTTTTTACAATAGCAGAATGATTTAGAAAAAGTTTTTTTTTCCATAATCATGGTTCATTTTATTTTTATAAAGCCCTCATCGGAAGTCAAAACCAATCTCACGCTTCACCAGAGCAAAAGGCACTTCAATCTGCTCAGAAAGGTATGTGAAACATATGAGCCTATTAAGTGGACAATTACAGACCAACTGTTCAACTAGTTAACCCCCTTGCTTGTTACAATCGAAATTGCAAAATTGTTTCTCTCGAAATAAGTTCAAGGTTATAATTTTCTACCCTCACTTTACTCCTTTTGACCACACGAAGGCCATGTAGATTTGCCATGATTCGATGGGATCCCTGTAGATATTTGTTCATTTTCTTTCATTTTGAAAACGTTATAATGTTAAATGTAAAACTAAATATGATTTTTGTTTTCGTCGATTATCATATATATATTTTATCTCGTCAAATTTTTTCTGTCGCCCCGACAGTCGCAATAAATTCTTACTACCAGATTCAGTTGAAAATAATTAGTACAATGATATTGGTGGCAATGTAGTTGGCTAGCTCATATCTTTCGCATGATAAAGAGTGAATATTTTGCAGTGACGATTACATTAAAATATATCATGTAAACCATGAAAACGTAACTGAATTTTTTAAATTGATAAATGTGTAGTTTTAATATCATCAAATGTGTCTATACCATAGCATATATTGAGAAAGTCTTTAAAGCAATTCTTCTTCAGAGTAACAATAATATTATACTACAATTAATATAGATAGATAAGAACATGTTCAATATGAGACACGTGTGACACTACGCTAAAACTTTTGACAGTGTCTTCATCTTGCAAAAATTCAAACGAACAACGAAGCAAGGAACAATTAAACGGAGCAAATTTCAAGGAAGGAAATGAAAAGAACGGAGAGAACGACGAGCTGGCAAGTCTAAAAGGAAAACATCAGGGTAAGAGAACTTCATTGAATTGATTACGTACTACCTGATTTATCAACTAGTTGTAGCTTAGAGTAGAGATGAATACCTTTCTTTTTCGAGTTATCCGCGCCAGTTAGTGTTAATTTTACATCATATCAGACATTGCTCACGCACATATAAGCTACAGGAAACTAATTACAATGTTGTAACAATATTGTTAGATCTTAATCCTCAACTGGTATTTATCAGCCTTGAAATATAATATCGTGCACATAATTTAAAGTTGAATGGCATGTGGGTTCGATTAGATTTGACTTTTTAATTTCTTTACATACGATGAACAGGCGATAAATGATAATGATATGCAGTTTGAGTCTCCAATAAATCCGATTTATTTCTAACGTGGTTTAATATATACAAAGATGTTTAATTGTAACTTGTTCCGTATTTCCACACACTTGTTGATTTATAAAGAGGAATTAACTAAAAAAAAAAAGGCTTCAATAAATGAAACCCATACGAATTCTTATAATGTTGACTTCGACATTATAACAACATTTTCTGCATATTCGACGGTTCGAAACTGAAGCTGTATAAGATAATAATTATTACTATTGATATCAATGCATATTTGGTACGCTACATGGATAATTAACGCATTGTTTTACAGCCACTTTCTATTGATATATTTTGTCTTAAGAACAAAAAATGCAATATCAAGAAGCTGCAAACAAGAATAGTCAACATAATGCAGGTAAATTACTTATTAATTCAATTATTCTATTGTTGGTGAAATAATCTAATCAATAAAGAGCTCGATACTTTTTTTTGCGTAGCTATACGTCGGTTTATTTCTTGAGTACGCTCACTGTTAAGTTGGTTAAGTGTAAGCAACGTTATATTTAGTTGACTTTCCAATATTATAACATGTTAAGGTTCATATGTGTTACATAAATATCCATATAAAGCCCGTCGATTAGATTGAGCTTGCCGTGCTAAACTTTTGAAAACAATTTGCACGTTTCAACGTTTCTTTATAGTTTCTTTAATCAGTTTGAATAATTCCTTACGTGTAACAGAATAATTGGTTAATGTGATTTAATTTTTGGGACACTCATCAACATTAATAGTTAATCTTCGTTTCCGACCTTTTTTTGATGATTCGATTCTGTTTGTTATCCTTTCTAAAAACCTCAACAGGACAGGAAAGCAACGAAGAACTTGGTAAAATCTCAGAGCAAAAGATCGTCGGTAAGAGTTTGCTTTCTTAAATGAATCAAAATATAAGGTCTTGGTGAATGGATCGGAGCTTTGGCGCTGATGAGTAGTGAGGTTTCATTCTTTTTGCAGCCCCCCTTCCACCACAGTGAAAATCACAAAGGTGTATTACTTTGTTAGCGAAATCTAGTGCAATGTATAACATATTGGATCGCAAGTCTCGTCTCTTCAAAATATGTATAAACGTACCGTACACATAATAATGTGCCACAAGCTGACATTGAATTTATTACATTTTACATTTAAATAATCCAGTTACCGTCATGGTGTGTATTGTTTTCCTTTCCGGAGCACCGCACAACGTTATATTGGAAGCGTACATGACCTGTTAGCGATATGACTCTCCTGTCACACCGGAATGTCACATGGAAATTGAAAAGAATATGATGCAATATTAAAAATTGAAATTGTGTAATTGGATGATGATTGCTACACAGTGATCGTATCTATTGGTAATAACTGAATGCAAATTGGTCCAAGTAGTTCCTAATACAACATAATTACATTACACCATGAAATCTGCATAAAGTAAAACGTATATTTGTCGGATGATGTCTGGTATATTTGAATGTATTAAATGATATACACACCTGTTTTCGTTTTATTGGGAGTAACATGAATTTTATATCTAATTTTTCTCTGATAGGGGAAAGGAAGTCAATGTTTGAGTCTCCAAAACAACAACCAGATAGCGGTAATTGCTTATCAGAACCAACTTAAATAATTCAATTCCCAATGATTTCTCATCAACACTAACGATAACGTTCCTCGTAATTCATGGGAGGGTAGGAATGAAGGTTCTTAATTCATTGTAAAAGAACAATAATAATGTATTTCTAACAGAAATGAAGGCGAACAACTTCAGTGGAAGAGGCTACAAATCTGCTAATTTGTAATGTCACATCTTTGAATTTCTTAACAAGGCTAAATGAAACTGTAATTACAGTTACTCTGCTAATATTAGGTGACGATACCATATATCTCTAAAATGATCACTGATATATTTGAGGTCTCCTACAAGGGTATTGATAATCTTTTGTCTATCATTAAATCATTGGTATAGTTAAATAGTACAACAATATAAAAACAAGTTTTTAATACCTCTGTTTGCGATGGGCAAGCTATATACCATTTGTCTTTGGTCTCAAACTTTTATTTTTTCTTAGAAGCTTGTACACAGCAAGGAGGAAGAAAGTGAAGATTCAACTAATATTCTTGAGGCCCCCAAAAGGTAAGATGCTAGATATAATTACTCAGTCAATAGTTGCAATGTAAGGTACCAATGTAAGGGTAAATGGTACAATAACTAAAGTTTGAAAACCAAATTTCACTCCAAAAGAACGAGAAGTATTCCTAGCCCAAAAAATCATCACCTTTTTTTAGTTAGCTGTTTCGAAATGTAGGAAAGTATCAGCCAATTAAAGCAAAAACACGCGCTAGTTTTTCATCATCATTATAAAACAAATGGATATATAGATTTGATTTTTGAAACTGTGACTTTTGATCACATTTACCATGTTGACCACATTAACCACATATTTCGATAAACCTTGACATACTAATGATAACTGTGAATGTTGTGAGTCAATTCAATGCTTTCCGTTCGGGGGAATCGTAAATTTTAACTTCATTTGACCTCTGATTTGTTAAAATTTTACCGCTTCATTTTACCCCTTCTTCGAGGATATTCGGGGATCTTAGATATCGGCCGTCCATTAGGAGGCGTTTTTGACACAAAATTGCACTTAAATTATACACTTGACCTTTTTATCCGTGACTTTTTACGTCAGTTACCACGTTGACTACATATTTTGGTAGACCTTGATATTCCAATTATATCATCGAAATATAAATAAATCTGAAAGTGTCGCTACACAGAATGAAAAGTAAAAACATGGGGGGGGGGTTCATAAAACGTGCTCCCATGTGCTACTAAGGTATTATGTAACCCTTCGTGTGTTCGAAGTGATAAGAGTTTCTTAGACTATGGAATGCCATTTTAAAGGGTATTTACGGTGACTTTTAGAACATTTGGTTAGGTTTAAATGATAACGATGATGATGACATACACTCTCTGTTCAGAAATTCATGAACCATGGCTAATATTCGAACATTTATTGTCAGAGTATTATTGATTACGTACTTCGGTCATTCTTATCATGTTATACGCTTGGTTCGTGCAAAAACGACAAGAAGACTCGTTTTGCTCAGGAACGGCGAATCATGTCTTCTGCTTTATGTGTCTATGTACATTGTGTTTCCATCCTGACTACTACATGCTTTTCGGCTGCAGGTCAATAAGTTGAGAGAAAATAACAATTTTGACAATTGCGTTTACATTGAATGTAGTAGCTACGAGATAATAACATTACTTCTTGTAGAAATACACATTCAATGAGAACTATAAGAGTTAAGAACTACCAGGGAATTGGTCACATGATCCTCCATGGTTGTTAACATGGTTGTTTTTCGTGCGTTTCTATATTGACCTAACGGTCCATATTTACATATGCATTAGACCAGTGAAATAAATAGATATCCTTGAAGTTAAGGCAGAAATGATTTCTTTACTGAATTTATTCCTGGACCTGTGACTTTTCTTTCTCATGGTTACCAGACACAACTTTCCATTATGGGGCACCTTCCTACTAAGTTTGAAGAAAAGAGAACCAGCCGTTTGGGAGGAGGATTTACTCAAATTGCAATTGTTAGAAACACACACATACCCCCAGACGGACAGTTTTTTACCTCACCTTAATTTGAAGTTCCGGTCACCCTCGGTTAAGCCACCATGGGCGACCCTCAGAGACTCGCTGCTTAGGAACTTTAACATTTTCCATAGCGACCGTTGCTATTGCAACTGAGATATTAATTAAGGCTTCTCAGCCGACTATATTTCATCATCTCTATGGGAGCGATGAGATAATAAACCAGTTACCAATCGACATTTTAGCTAAACAATAATGATACTTTATAATATACAGCCTGCAGTAGAAAGTACGTTATTTATACTTTCATTTTTAATATTGTAACTTTAAAGGTTTCCTACCGTTAGTTCTCATTGTCCTTTTTTATCAACTTTTATGACAGGTGAAGAAAATCATCGTTTCCTCAAGAAACGGACTCAAGGAAAGGCTAGAAACATGTCCTTTCTTTCATACCTTGTACAGCCTTTACTGTTTGATCTAGTTTGAAACTGGCGTTATGCATTATTAATGAGATTTTAGTTTTTACTGTTAACTTGCAAGTAAGCCTTGGCTTTAATATATTATATTGTATGTTCATTACTAGACAGTATTTGTGTCATAGATCACGACAATATAGGCAATATAATGATAAATAACGTGAACGAGCTTGTGTGTCTAGCCTACTAAATTTTGAATAAGATCATTTTCAATATATCATAACTATTTGATATTTTTTACCTGAAACAGACAGTACATGTCCATGCTGTGAGACGGTCAAACTTACTATGTGCTCCAAGGTTAAAGAGAAATATTTTGAAGGATACTTTGCAATAAAGAGCATCATCTTTATGAATCTTCCTCTCTTCAGCAGTATGGGAATGTGCATTTACTTTTCAAAGTGTTTAAGTCACATGGCAGAAAAAAACTAACTTTGATTTATTCTTGACTGCCTTTAAGTATGTATGATCTCTTCTTGTTTGTTTCATAAAGTCACCGTTGTACTTAGGTTGATAGAAGATCCTATGTTATATGTGGTATGCACAGGAACTTGTCAATGGAATAAACTGTACTACTTTGAGTAACATTTATCAGACCTAATAATTTTTAAAGATCCTAAAGTCAATAGGTCTAGATGTTCTTTTCAACTTCAGCAATCATAATGGAACTTATTGAATATATCAGTATCAGCAGAGTTCTATCATCTAATGCTAGGGATTTGTGAACTATTTTAATTTGGTTGATGCTTTATTATAAATGACTGCTTTTTATAATGAAATCTAGTTCCTTGCCGTACATATAAATTGAGAGATAAATTCCTAAAGCAGCAGGTTGAGAGGCATGTTAAATACAATTTGTATTCAAGAAAAAAAAACGTAATTTGTTTGTTGTGTGGTACAGAGAGAACAAAACCCCTTTTCGCGATTAATGTAACAAGCAGTTATATTCTTAAATTACTCTTTATATTCAAAAGACGTAAGGGACAACCGTACTTAACTGAATTATATATTTCAGCATATAATACACGATAAATACATGCCAATCATTGTCGAGTTGTGTTCTTAGTGGTACCCGTAGATCTTTTACGTGTTTCAGAGGTCTAAATCAACTAAGCCACGGTGATTATTAATGGAAAAAAGCAAGTTTTCTAAGCTACAAGAGTTTGTGAGATCTTTGCACAATTAATTGATATTTTCAAGTATTGAACTATGTTAAATGTGTACAGTTCTCTGATATAGCCTATATATCATCGACTGTATATCTTACTGAGAAACAAGTATGAAATGAAACGATTAAGAATTATTGAAGCAGTGTAAAGCTAATTGTATATTCTAACAAGTAGACAACAAATATGTAGTAATATTATATCAATTTTGGACTATTAATAGACAGCTTCTCTTGTAAAATCATCTTTTCAAGACCTGTAATATCAAATACTATGTCAAGGGTACAAAATGTCATAACAGAAAATGGATCTGCTTTGAAATAAAATAAAACTGATCTATGAAAGTTTATTTCCATCATTTACTGTGCAATATGTCAGTGATTTTGGCGTAGCCATTGTCTTTGCAAAGTTACATTAGAGTGTTAAATATAATTGATATGATGCATTCAAATTGTGGTTGTTAAAATTCAACTTTTTTGGGGAGATTAACTTGCTAACTACAATCGTGTTGATAGTTTCAAGTATTTAGGGTGTATAGTTCGATCACAAACTGGATTGGTCTGTTCATCTCAGTAGCGTCGTTAAAACTTAATATCTAGATTGTATTTCTTGAGGAAATTGAATTCATTCAATGTACATAGTAAATTTTTTGCAATTTTGTGATAACTCTGTTTTGTGTGAGGTTTGGCGTTATTGCCTAATTTGCTGGGGAGGCAATGCTACAATTACTAGAAAGAAGGGTAGTAATGAATGTATAAGAAGGGCAGGACGGGTGATTGGTGAGGTACAGGAGAAGGTGGACTGTGTTTATCACTGCCTTGTACGTAACAAGTTGAAGTCCCTTTGAACTGACAGTAATCACCACCTCCATGTCCAGCTTTTGAGACAAGTAATCCCGCAGGCAGCCTTCTTCTGTTACCAAAACCCGCTTTCCTTTATCTTAAATTCCCCAGGCTAATAAAACTCCTCATATTAATTTAAAACGTTAGGTTGTCTTTCTTACCCTTTCTGTAAAGCCTGCTGCTTTTGCATGTTGTCTTTTTTATTCAGTTTATCCTCTTACTCTTGTAATGTTTAAATGCATTGCGAGCACTGTAGTTTCCTTTGAAGGATCAATAAAATGAGTCTAACTCTTACTCTTATTGGAAAGATATAGCTGAAGTCATCATTTGTCGAATCCGCGTGGTATTGACAAAAAAAACCCAAACCCCAAAAGAAGCTCACAACTGTATCTCTGTTCTGGGCTTATAGTTACGATATACTTCAGTTGTAATGTTATAATGATATTGCGTATATATAGGTACTTATAATTAGAGATCACGTTACCGACGATTGGAATTAACATTAATATGATTTCTTCCTTTTTCAGTTATATCAGTTAAAAACGTAACGGTTGAACCAAGAAAACGTGTTTTAGAAGTGCCTCAGTTATCAAATGATAGAGAAAATGTGTGAGTTCACAGAATTAAGAACAACAAGTTAACTTCCTTTTGGGCATGTTTTCAGGTTTATTGATCTTAAGGTCAAAATCACAGTTTCCAAAGGTTTGTTATACCAAGAACACATTGCTTACTTACAGACAATAATCTTTAGAAACTTTCAGTATTCTTTCAACCTTGCATACTACTCCTGACAATTAAGTATAATACAACTAAACTGTTTTTTTTGATGAAATGTTATTACTTCCTACAGGGAGGAGGAGGCAAACATAGTGGATATTGAATACAGCGAAGGGAGGTTGCCATCCAATAACATGGTTTGTAATCACATTAAACACACAGCACCAACTTTACTGTTCATAAATCACAAAATTTCCCTTCAGCCTATGCTTGGATTCGAGAACCAATATCTGTTTATAAAACCTTTTCAGTGTTTTTCCAACGGTACTTGTTATTCGCAATACAGATTTAAAGAACAGATATGTAATTGTAAACTATTTTATGTGACAATGACAACCAAGAAATGAAATTCACCTCGGAAGTGTCCTTACAACAGATTCACAGAGAGAAAACAGTAACCACTGTAACTCTTAAAGTTTTTTACCACAGTAAACACTGGATCGTGCTGATAAATCGGTCGCATGTGCTATAAGGATTACATTTAGAACTGAGGATATATGTAATCCCAACAAATTAATTAAACTGGATTTGTTGATATAACACATTTCCTCAGTTCCTACTGTAGTGCTAATAGCACATGATATCGGTTTATAGAACGACCCAGTTTCCACTGTGGTAGGTAGCCCCCTGTGTTCTCTGTGTGCATCGGGTGGTCCTGACAGTCAACATGCTTACAATATCAACACGACACGGTGCACCGCACATTGTGTTAGTCTATTTCCGGACCATTATACTATATTATGTGAAATTACAGCCTTTGCACTCTGGCATTTCTGATATTATGAGCAGAGCTTTTGAAGTTACAATTGTCAAGTTTCCTGCATCAAACTAAGCTTTTTTACTTTAGCAATAAAGGGCACTGCAATGTCACTGAATTAAATGAAAGCTTAGTTGTGACGTTATTTACTACCAATCTACCTTCAAAGGACGACTTTTATGCAGCATATAAATCTTGATTTATCACAAAAGAAAAGAAGAATAAGTTTTCGTAGTTTCATTTTACTGATAGTCTGGTTTTAAGATATTAGCCTATTAAATATGCCAACTCACTGAAATGCTTCTTTAATGATAAACTGATGATGAAGTCGGTTCATCAGTGCAGGCCTAAGTGTTACTGATCATACATTGTGTTATAAGTTCTACACATGTGCCAAAACTTGTCCATATTATCTGCACATTAAACACAGATTCCTCTTGAGTGGGATTCAATTTGGATTTGCCCTTGAGAAATTGTTCTACAATGTAAAATTTCCATTGTGTGGACATTCCCCATTGAGTTTCGTGTTTCATCCGAAAAACTGACCAAATAGTCTTTGTGTTTGCCTAAATAATCAAGGCACTTTAATTGATGAACCTCATATGTAAAACTTATCATTAAAAAGTAAAAGTTACTTCAGAAAATAAATTTGGACTGATAACAGTGTTTTTAAATGATCTATAACATATCAAAATTAGTTATGTTGCGAAAGTCATCCTTTAATATCACAAACACTAACACTGACACTATATTGTCAAACTGATTTAGAGAAACTTGTTTTACTATGACCTTTAATATAAATCATGTGTTAAAGCACAACAGTGTCTTGTACTGCTCAATATATGTGAAACAAAACAAATGGTTTTTAATACACCAGGTATTAGTAAAACAGTTACTGTAATTATACACCTAAATTGGATTGTTTACCAGGTAATCAACGAAATCAACTATTCCGACATAGATCACGGAGCATACGACAACAAAGACGAGGACTTCCATTCCTCATATCAGCCAACAGACTACGCTGATGTGGTCATTGTATAATTGTGATATATGTGTGGTATATATACCAATAATTGCAGCAGTCGTTGATTCAAGATTATTTTTGGATGGATAATTGGCATAGGTTGATATACGTCTATGGATTAGGTTAAGTTGTTCATGTCCACCTGTATTTCTGCAACGTTACATCGTGGGTTTTAATCATTGATGGCCTTCCATGCAAAGCATTATATCTGCTATAGTGCAAAGTGTACCAACATGAACACTTGGTTCGTTATTTGCAAAAGAAGTGTAATTTACTGTTTAAACAATCTATGTGAATGTTATATGCATTAAATAATTCAACAATTCCACCAGCTTTGATATCTCCTTGTTCATTTGAAGACTTTTTAAAGATATGGATAAAATAATCCACATCATCTACTGTGCTAACTGACTGGTACTGTGCGTTTATGAGCATTTCATTCTGTTAGGAAATTATCATTATTAACAAGGGTTATAGTTATCTTCTTGGTTTTAGAATATGTTTCAGGCTCTCTTTCTATAATTTTTGTTTTAGTTTTATAAACGATAATGTTATCAACCTAAAATTAAAGAGTACTACCAATATTAGTTTGCACTAATTGAAAATTACAATTATTTAAGAGTTTCTCAGCAGAAACTATAAACCGGTTACGTTAATTGGAGCTACAAAATTATTTCTTTGTATGTACTGGACTTATTTGTCATGTATTGTTTGACAATATCTTTACCTGTGCAACTTATCAGTGACTACAATATGATGAAACATGATTGCGGTAAATGAAGGTAAAAAACCTCCAAAAATTGGTAACTTAGCAGACAACTATAATTAGGGTCGAAACTATCCAGGAATTTTACGTAGCTGACTTCTATGTATAATATATTTGTCGCAGTAGGGAAAAATTTACATTCTTCATACGCACGACACAGTCCATAACAAGAAAATATATTGTAATTGTGTTATTCATCATTTTTAATACTTGTCTTCAAAAGCAACGTTTTCGAGCAGTAGGTTCTTTTTCTCTAGGGCAGTTAAAAGACATCTGACCAAGCTTGATTAATTGTTTCTTATATATTTGAATGATAGTGTAAAATAGAAAACCTAGTTCTTTCACAAAGCAAAGAGTTTGTGAAGAGTAGAAAATGTAATACTAAATCAAAATAATGTAGGTTTTTCTTGACGGCTTCTTGTGAGCAATGAGCTAGTTTTTATTACTGAATAAGAAAAGTCACATCAATGACTTTCAAAACATCGTTAAAGTATATACTTGATAATATAAACTTGCCTGTAATAAATGTATGATTAACCTTTAAAGTATGAAACATTCGCAACGATTATAAGGCATCGATGACAGTGTCTGGAAGGGCAACAAAACCCGTCAAAAGGGTCATGAGTGCATTTGCTTGTTTGATGAGCAACTCTCCCGAGAAGCCGAAAATTTCAATAAATATTTGATAGTAATAATACTCTTCAATATTATGTGTTGTCACTTTGAGTCCATTTTCTATTTGAAGTTTCGACGCACTAGAACGATACCTGGCTATGATCGCCATGAACAGTAATAACCCATCCCCCCAAAGTTACAGTCACAATGGTAATATCATTTGCGCGAACGACATCAAGCCAATTGTTAAGCCGAAGAAAACTCGTGCCATTAAACGGAATATGAATATATTCTTATCAATGTTTAACATCGATAATTTCTATGACTGCGTAATTCCCTTTCGTTAGCCATGATTGTAGATCTTTGCGCAGTAAGCGATATTTTTGACCCCCAAATAAACTATTATAAATTGCTTCTAAAGAATGACAACTTACGCTGTTTATATTAATTATGCACGTGAGCACAGTGTCTACATAATTAGTTAGCTTTAGCAAACTGTTCTTATAAAATTAAATTCTGACTTAATCCTTGCGGTTATTCAAATTCTCTAGCGCAAACAAATTCAACACGTAAATCTTTAGAAAAGAAACGTATAAGTTCACTTAAAATCAGCACAAAAATAAAAATATTTCTTATTTCGATTACGTTATGTTAGACACATCGGAATTTCATCACATGATATCTTACACGCATACACATTCATTTACTGAATCACTTATGGCATTTTGTCCTTGAAGCAACCTCGCGATATTTTACGTCACAACATAACAAACAAACGAAAATACGCGGCATGAACTGCGAGTTTCAATATACGCTGTCTTTGTTCGGTTATCTTCGGTAACAAAGGACGTACAGTTGTCCTATAGCAAACAGTACGTTGGTGTGGTCGTTTAAACAAATTGAGTGGCTTCTTGATAAAAAGATAAAAACAAATTTTCCCAGAAGAGAATGGTCATGGGTCTCATTGGTAACATGCTCAAGAATTGTTATCACATGTTCCCTTGTTATTACACTCTTTCTCCATGAGTATATAGTTTTGGTTATGTAAGTGAGGGACTATAAGTTGAAAAGCAGGAACGTCCTTTCATTTCGAATATCCTTCTTTGCCTGTAAGAGGCATTTATATTATGTGCTGCATTTACAAATGAGGCAAACGCTGATATTCATGTTCATCGATACACAATATCATTTCCGTAACTGTCATATTTCACTTATTGACTGTACACACGACCGTTAAACAAAGTACATATCGTGTACTATGACGCCCGATTTCACAGATTAGCGATGGACTTTGATCGACATTTACATTTCTGTAAGTTTCGTTTTGTAACTGGTTTTACAACAGACTGTGCGTGTGCAATGTCTGATATAGTGCTGACATGAGCTGTTATTAACATTGAACTGATCTTTATGTTAGACGTTGTTTCTCCAATAATAAGTGTCTGTAGGGCCTTCACTACCTTGCAACGACAGTTTAATAGTTTCACCATCAACGTGCTTGAAGAAAGACGGCCTCGAAAATATAAAGAAGGGAAGAGAGAAAATAACGAAGAGGTGTATGGAAACCATATACACTGTAGAAACAAATACTTGGACTTTCGTTTCCTGGTAGCAATATGTGTCTACATGTAAACGAGAGACATTAGGATATCTTTCAGCTTATTGTTGGTAAGTTTGTACGGATTCACTTTGTATTAAATTAATTATTTATAATGTCGTTCGGTTAGGGGCAACATATTTTATACCAATATACTTCATGTAGTTACAAAGTCGTTTTCAGTTGATGTAATAAAGTACATATCGTGTACTATGACGCCCGATTTCACAGATAAGCGATGGACTTTGATCGACATTTACATTTCTGTAAGTTTCGTTTTGTAACTGGTTTTTACAACAGACTGTGCGTGTGCAATGTCTGATATAGTGCTGACATGAGCTGTTATTAACATTGAACTGATCTTTATGTGAGACGTTGTTTCTCTTTACCAATAATAAGTGTCCGTAGGGCCTTCACTACCTTGCAACGACAGTTGAAATAGTTTCACCATCAACGTGCTTGAAGAAAGATGGCCTCAAAAATATAAAGAAGGGAAGAGAGAAAATAACGAAGAGGTGTATGAATTAAATTAATTATTTATAATGTCGTTTGGTTAGGGGCAACATAATTTATACCAATATACTTCATGTAGTTACAAAGTCGTTTGCAGTTGAAATGGATATTCTTTGGAGAGTTCGTTTCATTTATGTTAATTCTGTATCACTACACGACAATGCTACCTACTAATCAGCAACCCTTTTGATTAAAATCACAAGGAAAATTAGTACTTAAACAAAATTCAAATATATATAATCATATTTCCCCGCATATTTGTTAAAAAAATTGCTCGCTTTTAATAGTTTGATTCGTTAAAATAAGTCAAATGTCAAACAGAGTTTGCTAAGGTGATTCCAGGTAATTCGACAACCCCGCTACTGAAAAACAATTAAAGCAAACCTGAATTTAATAAACAGTTCTCTCTGTCTTCAGAATATCGTTTCCCCATATTTATTACTAATACACAAGAGGTTCGTTTATTAATTAAAGTACGCTTGAAATGTCAATCACTGGATAAAAAACAAATCTTCAGATCTTTACCTTTGAGATAATTGATTTTTGTCTTTAGAAACTATTGATGGTTAAGTAAGAGAAATATCTGGGATGTTGCAAGCTTTGAAATACAGATCTTAAACTTCAAGAGCTCCACGAACGGTGACTACGGCTTTGGTTACCGCATGTTTGATGTAGCCTTTATCCTTCGTAAACATTCCATAATTTTGGACTGTGACGTATTCAAGACGTTTAAAAACCTTATTCAAATAACTTGTTGACTTTGCTCCTATGCCAGTCAATGCAACATAAATGTTGTCCATAAAACATCAGTCTGTAACCTTGGAGTAAGAATTGATCACAAAAAAACACACATCTGTAAGTCAACTTATTTTTATTTGCGCAACATCAGCAAGATTAGAAGATATCTGACTAGACAGGCCACTGAACAGTTGGTGCACTCCCTGATGACATCTCGACTTGACTAATGTAATTCTTTGCTCTATGGAATTACACATGAATAGACTGCAAACGGATTCATAACACCGCCGCACAAATTGTGATAAAAGCTCCTAAGCTCAGTCATATAACACCAGTGCTTGAAGACCTACATTGGTTGTCAATACCTGCCCGCATTGAATTTAAGCTGCTGCTTCTCACCTACAAGTGTTTGAATGGAATACCCCGGATTACCTGAAGAACTGATTGAGCCCATATTAACCATCCCATGACTTGAGGTCCTCCAATCAGGCACTTCTTAAAGTTCTAAAGGCCAGATATCTTCATGTGGTCCAAGGCTTTAGTAATCGTTGCCCCTACATTGTGTAACAACATTCCTCTTAACCTCAGGAAAGCCACCTCATTAAAATATTTCAAATCCCAGCTGAAGACAGTTCTTTTTTAAAGATATGTTCATCTTTAAACTCTCAACTGCGCCTTTGCACAAGTTTTCGCACTGGATTTATGTCATATTATTTAGTAATTTTACATTTATTTAAATTACATGTATCGCGTTCAAATTGGATCATTTGCTTGTGATATGGCTTTTGCAAACAACCTTTGGCCTCCGTCAAAACAACCTTCTACTTATCGTGAGGTATTAATATGTCACAAATTAATAATTGAACAAAGTTAAATGTTTACATGTTAAATTGCGGCTGAATGCAAACACATACATACACAGCCAATGGTTATGAGAGCAGACTAAAGGTAAAAAAATTCACTCTTAAAAGTGATGTTCTAAGCTTCTGGAAATTTAGTTCTCTTGCAGAGTTGTTAATGACCAGTCTGTTCGATAATATTGTTGTCGACGTTATTCAGGTTTATTCGGTACATTCTGGTCGTTTATCTGTAGACGTCAAACGTCTGTTCGTGGATTTTGAGAGGAAGATGTTAAGAAAAGTTAACATTAATTGAAAAAACGGAAATGCAGCTGAATACAAACACATCAATAAATAGACATTCGCTATGAGAGAAAAATCATTAGTGGTCGAATTATGTAGGTTATAATATAGACTAAAGAAGTTACCTTCCCATGTATTCACAGCTTTTGCCACGCGTAGACGAAATGAAGCACGCCACAATTACAGCTGTTCTTTTTCTTCTCGCAATCACTCAAGGATCAGGTAAATGTATCACCTTACGTGTACGTCTTCTATCAGAAAGCACAGTCAACTATTTCGTTACCTTGTTTAAGTCAATTGACTATATTTTATATAAAATATGTAAGACATATTTAGACTGGTACCCTGTATAATTTACAGTAATAATAATTAAACATTTGACTGTTTTTCATGTTAATTTGTAGACCAATATGACAACGACTAAAAATAGAATGGTAATCTAATAGAAAAAATACATTTAGAAAGTTCTTAAAACATTCTTCATTTCCATTTCCGCTAGAGACTAATTTTCTAAGCAAGCCTACTGATCTTGTTTAGCTTATAACAACATATCACAAGTAAGGCATTTCGTCAATGTGTGATATAGATGAAACCTGCTATTATAGCTCTTTATTATGCATATTGTTCATAAGTTTCATATTTCAAAGGTTAATATACTGTGTATGCTGTATCCAGTATCGTTGACTTGCCTCGTTGATGTCACATGTGCATTTTCTAAGCCTAAGTGTTACGTATGAATGAACGTGGAAACTGAAATATCTCCAAAATGCTTCAAGAAGATATTTTTCGACCTACCGAAAGATTTTCACACTGTCACTTATAACATGCAATAGGATGTTAATGATCTTGTTTCATGTATTCCTGAAGTCTTGCATTTTAAAAAGAACGATTAACTTATATATTGAATGCTTCACTTCTGTTATAGTAAATTTCACAGCTGATTTTCAATGTCCGTCAGCCACCTTTGTAGAACTGGGGAAGAACATACTTATTGATTGTTTAATTTCTCACGTGAACGACATATACTGGTTGAGAGGAACCGAGGAGGACCATTATCCCATCGTCAAAATAGAAATGGGTAGAAAAACGATAAGTAAAGTAGCACAGGATCACTTTGATATCACTGATAGCGGCGCCCTTGTAATAAGAGACGCTTCAAATGATCTTACTGGGAGTTACGTGATGCTACACTATCGAACAGACCTTGTTAGAGAGGTCGACACTGTGACTTTAAATGTCACAACGTTAGGTAAGTTAACGAAAAGAGCATCTGTAAAACGTTACATTTTGATCTTGTCTGATTTTTTGTTTCTGAACTTTGAAAATACATAATATCCACCACATAATACTCGGGATCTGGCTTTAAACTGAAATTGCTAAACTGGTACGATTAAAAGCCCGTTTTATGAAATGATGAACCTAAGAGCAAT
>KN883013.1:154498-184498 GCA_000934455.1 Apostichopus parvimensis
GCAAGTCATAAATATCTACATTTTAAGTAAAGTACACTTGTATCAACATTAGTACATTTAAATTAAAAATTACAGTTTAAACAATGTTACATAAATACAATAAAATAAAATGAACCTACGATATAGATAATATTTTTCTCATTTCAACACTTAGTTATAATATACATGCAGCTGTAACTTCAAGAATTATATATATACTTGTTCTGCGATTCCTTTATAAGCATTCGACGTTCTCATAGGCATGTATGTTGATGGTACTGCTACCTCATACAAACTGTCAGTCAATACCTTCTGAAATACCTGTAAAGAAATAACAAGGGTAATTATACCAAAGTGTGACAAAGGTTACTAAAATTTAATTAATAGCAGCAAAGTCATAAATATTTACAATTTACACAAAGTACATTTGTGTCAACCTTAGTACATTACTACTAAATATTACGGCTTAAACACTAATATCCATGCAGCTGTAATTCCAATAATCATATATACCTGTTCTGCGCTTCCTTTGTTTTCATGGGAAGCTCTCATAGGCATGTATGTTGATGGCACTGGTATCTCATACGAACTGTCAGTCAAGACCGTCCGAAATATCTGTAAATGAATACTATGGACAATGATGCCTAAGTGTGTCAACGGTTAATAAAATGAATCCAAACATCAGTGCGTTATTCTATGTACGAGACATTTTCTATCTTCTCAAAAAGACCATTAACACTACAAAATGCGATTTCAATGTCTGTCAACTATTTGCGCTAGGTAAGTTTTCTATTGTCAAACAAAGTTGTTGAGACTTAAATGTTGCAATTTACTTTCAACAAACCAGTTTCTTTTTTTGTCCTTTTGTCTAAATGAAATATTTCAAGGTTATAAATATTAATTTATGTTATTGTTGTATTGTTATCGCTTGAAAATGTATTAATTTTTGATGGGGTCATTATTACTTATTTGACATCAGTTGCACATGAGTTTGCTGAACGACTCTATTGGAACATTAGAAGCAAATTGATGAGATCAATTTTGATCGCTCTGGATGTTTCTTTGAGGCTTTATATGTACGTTTAAAATAGATGTAGTAATCAATTTGTCTTGATATATTTAATGCAGATCGGTTATTCAGTTGTGAGGTTTTGGGGAATTAAGGTAAATATATAATAAATGTACATGTAACACAAATATAGAACAATAGTTTTTCTTTCTTATCATTCATATTGCCATGGTATCTGAAACATTTCAGTTGTAAAGAACACGTTCAACAATAAATATTGTTTTGGAAAATTATCTTAGGTTGATGACTTACTTTCAAAAAAGATCCTTTTAAACTACCAATCATCGGTCGATGAGAAGGGTTACGATTCCAACAGTCAAAGAGCATTGTGTTTCTGTAGATGAAGTCAGTTAGTTAAAATCGAGACAGTTCTGATTTCGAAACACATGTCGCAAATATACAATGCGGCTTTTCCGAGAATGATTTTTTTTAGTTATAAATACAGTAATGTTACTTATTGGAGCTATAGCAAATGTATATTTTTTTTAACATTCGTTGCAATTTAAAATCCTTGCATAACATTTTGCTTAAGGTAAGAGGAGAGGTGGAAGGTATTTCTTGCATGGAATAAATATGCGATCATCAACCATCACTGTTTCAAAAAGTCATTAGCGATATCGTCATCTTCTTGGTGATAGGATGGTAAGTTACCCGAATAGGTTATCACCAAACATCACTATCGTAAAAACTACATCTTGAACACAAAAATAAAACCTATATGTTACTACACAATAAATCAGTTACTTTATCTGCAGATATTTCTCTGGCCAAGGAAAGGATGGTTCATCTGACATTTGATCCAAATAACCCTCTTTGTCGTCAGAAAACGGTGGCTTTCCTATGAAAACAAATTGGAAAAAGTGACAAAATAATACATATAATGATAATAATAATAATGGACATTTATAATGCGCCGGTATCCGTCAAAAAAAAAAAACGCTCACGGCGCAGTGATACAAACAGTGCGACAGCAAACCAAGACAAAAATGCAAGCAATAATGGGCAACATTGAACAATTAATTAAACTGTTTTTATCAGATGAGTCTTGAGAGAGCGTTTAAAAGAAGCAAAAGATGAACTGTGTTTTACATGTTCTGGAAGGCTGTTCCACAGAGAAGGATTGATTTGAGCGATTTTCACACAGAAATAATGTATTTGCGTGATATGGTTGCAGACGTTCTGACAAGTAAAATGGCGAAGTTATAACAAAATAGCGATATTAAAAACACAATATTTTAAAAATAGTCATTTCCTTTCCTCATTTTAACTTGCCTAATATCATCATTTAATTGTATCATTGTAGATATATTAGAAAATAGTCAGCATTATTTACATACCTGCTGCCATGATCTCCCATATCACAACTGCTACAGACCACACATCACTGGACACGCTATATTCATTCAAGCTCAGCGTTTCTGGCGGAAATTGATTCACCGTAACTGGAGTAACCTATTACACAGGACGAAATTAAAAAAAATTAAATACATATTCGTATGTGAACACAGAGTAATTTTTTTCTCTCAATTACTGGTCTCTTATATTACAAACATAATGTAACAATTGTTTACGCTGCTTACTGTGGTGACCGACGGTTTGAGATTGGAAAGCTGCCAATGAGCAAAGCCAAAGAATAATGTTAACAAATGTCCACTTATAGCTTAAATCAAAGACGGTTGCAGAAATAGACAGCCTGCATAACTGTAAGGGTTGTTTTTGTATATGATTGGGATTTTGATTAAGGAAATATCAAAGTGAATAAAGACAATATAACTTTATACTCACCTCTAATTTCTTTAACTCAGCTATCTTTGGTGCGTCATCAGCGAGACAGAAATCGTAAAATTTAACTTGTCCTTCCTTGGTCAGCAAAACCTTCTTGGTAGTTAAACCAGGATGAAGAAACTGCGGTTTCAATCAGAATTAAGTGGAATTCATATAAATCATATGCTCAAATATGTTTTGCTACATTGTCTGATGATATTGGGTGTATGTTCTAATTTTACAGTGTTCATATCAGGTATCTTTTATGGTTTTCATGTTTTAGATTCTTCTACCGTGACTATTCCATCTTCTTAACTGATTGGGTGGTGTATATTTGCAAAACTGCGGTTAAATTGAGACTTATAACATAGACTGATAAGACAATAATCATGAAACACAGATATTATCTTTATGTGTACCAACCATGACTTAGAGTAAAAGAAGAATGCAGAAGAAACGCAAAGAAAAGAGAAACAGACAAACAAACACAAAGAAAGAACGCTTATCTTTAAAATTGAAGTAAAAGAGAGAAGGGTTCCTTTCAGAGAGCTTACTCCAAATTTGTTAATGACATCTACTCCTTCTAGCACACCAGTTACGTGTTTGATGACGTCAGATACGGTCAGTGAAGGAGAGCAGTAGTTATTTGTGGTCAACATACTATGCAACGTTGTGCAGGCGAGGTGCTCACTTATGAGATACTTATTATCTAAAGAAAGTAAGGAAAATGGACGATTCAAGAATTCCAAATAGAATATGCTGCAAATACACTTCGAATTTTATGCTGGTCGTTAGCTGACATACAGGTACTGCACTCTATATTTCCGGTATAATTTTTTTTAAGCTCTACCTTCTCTTCATACGGATGTTAATGTAATTTGATGCTATATCTTGAGATTATTTTCGAACATTTCGCACAATTGCGATTATGTAGATACTCAAATTTCCTGCAGCTCTAACTTCATATAACAGGAAGAAATGCGTTGATATATCGTTGCTTAATCTGGTCGTGTTATCGGCTTTGAATTATAATTATAATTGACAGACCAGTTTTGTTTTGGTTTCTCGAGGATTAATGGTTGTAAAGAAATGCAAATTCAATTGTGATAGGATTATTTTAACTTGTAATTTCTGTAACAAACCAGTGTTGAGCTCATGCAATTATCATCCATAGCAGAAACTCACCGTTTTGAACAGATATCGCCTCAATGGTCGTTAGATTGTTTGACTTTGGCAATTCAAGACTTTTTCTTAGGAAAGCCTCCCATTGGATATCTTTTGTCGTCTTATCTGTGTCTATAAGAAAAAGAAAAACCATAGAAAACAAAAACAGAAGCAAATCAAAATAAACCATACATAAATCACACATAGAAAATATTTGAAACTCTTAGTGTATATTAATAAGTCAATAACTAGTATGTGAATTTATCATGTTTAATTTATTTGAATTTTACGTGCAGTTGCAGTTGGTAATTCCGTCTATTTTGGAATATTGAGTAAACACGGATGACAAATGTAGTACGACTATGGATGCTACCGAAGACCTTTCCATATTGTATAAAGTATAACTTAGATGATTGTGTCTAACCTGCCATCGTTGTTATTACAACACACGTGTTGCTTCTCCAGGGAAGATCGACGGATCCAACCCATCGTTTGTATATTTTCCCCATCTTCAAATTCAAGATGATTGTAATGTCTTTCTCAGCAACCATCTTTGGATATCTTCTTGTTTTTACATCTTCTCTTGTATAGTAATCTAGAAAAAATGGAATGCGAATAGGTCAACGTTATGTGACGAAAAGAATAAATGGAGTTGTGACCAGGAAACCTGGAGTGGTGACTATAAAAACGACCACTCGAAGGTGTTCTGTCATGATGATATGATGTCAAATATTGTGATGATAATGTAAAGTGTATTAGTGTGACGTGACCAATTCATTTGGTGAGGAGAAAACCATCAAACTGATTGATAATGAATACAAAACATGATTAATCCAAATAGACCAACTTCATCTGCATCTTAATCTTCATCAATAAATCTTTACAATTATGTATGATACATTTAAATAAAATAGAACATACTTGCTTGGTTAGGATCGAGGGTGCGTTTATCAGACTGGCACATTTCATTATTTGAAGTAGTGTCTTGATTTCTAGATGAAATGAAACATACAAAGTATACAAATCGTGCAACGTGGAAATCGACAAACGCCATCTTTTAAATTCCAAACAAATATTTTTTTCTATTGAAATAAATTACTATGTTAGTCACGTTCAACAAAATATATCTTACGCTTTTCCTTTAAGAAATTTCTGTAGTATGGATCGACGAGAGTTCAAATTGTTTTTTGATGGCTTACCTTTGTTTTCGAAGTTTTATAGAACCTGTCAAAGACAGAGGAACATTATAATGATAACATATATATTACTTGTAACACTGGAGTTTGCTCTAGTCGAAACGCTGACTCAGTGTTATTTTCCTAAAAGTTGTACGGAACACGTAAGTTAATCAACTGATAACATTGAAGGTCAATAAGCTGTTTACACTATATGTTGTGTGCTTTGGAAGATTTATTAATCGAAACCAAATAGTTTAGTACTGTTTGACCGGCTTAAATTACATTTTGGAGGTACTGAGCGGTTCACGTGTCTCATTTGGTCAAGCTACTAGGTCTGATTGTAATTCGGTGGATTACCAGATATTGGCAATTCAAAACCGGAAAAAAATGTTTTTAAAGGATGATATATATTATTAATCCAGCTGCATAATGATGCAACCATTATAATAGATGTAAGAGTTGTAAATACCAGCAAGTAATTATGCCAGAACTGATTTTTACTTTCACAGATCATTTAAGATTACACCGTGAAGATTTATCGGAGAAGAGTATAAACAGGCCAAGGAATTCATAGACTAGTATAGATTACCTTTAACAGGCCAAGGAATTAATATTTTAGTATAGATTGTCTTTAACAGGCCAATGTATTCATATAATAGTATAGATCATCTTTAACAGGCCAAGGAATTCATAGACTAGTATAGATTCTCTTTAACAGGCCAATGAATTCATAGATTACTATATATTATTTTTAACAGGCCAAGGAATGCATAGACTAATAAAAATGATATTTAAAAGGCCAAGTAATTCATATATTAGTATAGATTGTCTGTAACAGGCAAATGAATTCATAGTTTAGTGTATATTATCTTCAACATATGATATTTCTACATATCTCTGTATTGGTGTAACTTTAAAGAATGTCACTTACTGAGGAAACCAAACGCCTCTTGTTTCATGTCACAGCAAGTGTATCATTTTAGCCTTATTTTACAAAAAAAATTGTTACACAGGATAACCCACGGCATTAGATATTATTAATATGATGCAGATAATTATATTCGTTAGTTATATCCTCCACGTCTTTGCAACGATACTTTAATTAATCCTTTAATTAATCCTCACAAAACTTAAAATAAATTGGACTACTCAGGGGCAAGATGAAATTACAGTAGAACTTACTATTTCTCTTTCTTTGTGACGAATCAGCTTGATTATGACGTATACGTAACAGGCAAGCGATACCTGTACCGCCAAAGCCAACGACCGCCAAACATGCAAGGATGATCAAATAAACAGGAAGTAGGGTACCTAACAATGTAATGAATGAAGTTTTTATTAGTATCATTTTCAATTCGTTCGTTGATTACTTTTCATCTCGTTAGAAAATCAGTGATGTATTGATCGGCGTATTATTCAATATGTCAATGGTAATTTTGCCTTAGTTTCTCTTCCATTTCGTTAAATATTGTTGTTTTCTTGTTTGAAAGATGTAAAACTACTAAAACAGAAATAGTGACAAGCTTTTCTTGGTAACTTTTTCCTTACTTCAACATTTTTAAAATTAGATGAAATATAAAAAAGGAGTAATTTTTAACAAACTGTCCATCAACTACGAAAAGCCTTTGTTGGTAAATATATATGAAAAGTAGAGGGCGCGACTTTTCAATCCTAGGAGGAACTTCTTTAGAATAAAAATCATGCGGGCACCATAAAATAAGGCATGGATAACTTTCAAATTAAATAAAATTAAAAAACCCACCGTATTTTGAATCCAATACGATTTTATCAGACTTTCCAACGCCAATGTAGCTCACTCCAAAACAGATAACTGTTGAAGCTTCCAAGCCTTCCAACTTCAGAGTTCTCCCGACGACCATTTGTTCGTCAATGGATAGAATGTACTTAAATACGGGTGGATTGGCTGTACAGTTGCAATTTACTTCAACAGAATTTCTATGCAGGTTACAAGTTGGTGTAGCTATAGGAAATCAGTTTTAAACATGTGTTTATATAACGATATGAACAAGACAATGTTGATAACCAATGTGGTAAAGGTATGCTATTACGACAACGCAAATTTTCTATACAATCAGAGTTTTAACCATGCCATTTTAAGTTTCAATCCTCCACTAGAAAGTGTAATTTACTTTAAAAAGATAACAAAATTGCTCAGTGTTAGTACTTTTCAATACTGCTCACGTCTGAATCATGTACATTATTGTAACACGTCTACTGAAAGCCAATATAATTGATAGTTTATTTTCTTACTGAGCATTCTACATATTTATTAAAGTAATTGAAATTGAAAAGTAAACATATATAAACAGGTCTTATACGCATTGAAGTTATGTATTCATCTCGAAAAAGACAACAACCGAACAGTTTTATTTCAACATCATGCATTAGGCAAATATTGATCTCTGCAGCGTTGATGTGGGGTATGATAGCCTCCTTGGTTGGTTAGATAACTTTGCTATCATACTCATATGAGCTACGGATCGGGAGAAAAGTAAATTTAATCTCCGATCCATCAACATATAAAAGGTACGAACATAATTGTCAAGGTTTAACTCTGTGTCCATAAACCAAACCTAGGTGGCCCACAAACGCCATGGAGAAACGGTACGTCTGGTTATCTAGAAGACTTACAGGTGTTTAAATAAGAGTTGAAAAAGATTCTGGAGAATATATAACATTCCAAATACCTGATAAAAACTCTGTTATTAATGTCAAACATTTACATAGTCACTTATTAGGAATGAATAACTTGTAATAAAAGTCTCGAAAGCATTACTTACTGGCATTTATGAACCACAGCTCTATTCATTTAGTTTATCGTATCTCGCTTGACTTATCTCACGATGTATTGTAAAGCTACTAGTTCTATGTATCTAGTAACCTTTGATTTATGTAGGTCAATTTTTTAAACTGTTGTTATAATGGAATTGCTATTATTTTAATATTACTATTATTTTGGGGGAGGGAGAAGGCCGGGTTGGAGCAACAGGAACCAGGAAACGAGGTCCTATAATTAGTTAAGGGGATGGTGGAGTTGGTGGTACGTTTCAAATATCACTTTCTCTATAACCTGTAATCAATTACGTGTAGAATTATATTTTTCGGGTTATTAGTTTTTAAACTTACACAATACTTGAGTCTCGGTTATCGGATTAATACTAGATTGTCCCGAAGTCTCACAGGTAACAACTGTTCCGTTTGGATCGTTAATGAATTGAAAGTCCAGGGTAACAGTAGTATCAAACACTGATCCACGAGTTAGTATTGTTTTGTTTTTCGGTCTCAGCCATTCACTTCCTCCGACTTTACATCTAATCGACACCGAGGGTCTCGCACCCTCAGCAAGACAAGATATAGAAAGATGAGAAATTGTGTTTGGGAGCGTTGGACCTGGATTTCTAGATCCACCATATGTAATACTAAGTCTTGGTGCAACTGGAAAAAAGATAAATGGATGACAAGTGGACTAAATGATATGAAATGAGGGTAAGAGGAACAAAGCACTGCACTGTTATAAATTGATTTGTTTTTATTATCATCATATCATCTTGCGGCAGGTGTGCTTTGCAAATTAAGCTGATAAGTCTGCGTTACACTATCACTAGTGCGACTTAGCTTAGTGTCGCACTGATAACATCGTTGCATGTGCATGATGTTATTTTTGTTACGTTCCGTGGTTCTTTCGTTTGGTCAAACAATAATAGCGTATAAATATTGGTTTATCTCAATCAATATGGACTCGGGGAATTAATTTCAGGAACCTTTAAGAAAAAATATATATGCTAAGAAAAGGAAGGAAATTAATTCAACTTATTGTTGTATGCAAAACAAAGAAATATAGAGAATAATGAGGCAAAGCAAGACAGATATAATAAAGAACCAAAATTAGCGTTTAGTTGATTTAAAACCACATTACTTCCTTCTTGACTGCTTGACAGGTATCACTACAATATTAACTATGTGAGGGAAAGGTGTCTCAAGAAGTCAAGAATTGTTAAATCAATTTATACAAAAGCAGTTGTGTTTTTTCATTATCGTCTAATTTATTCAGACCTTTCAGTCCCAATCACAGTTATAGCAAATGGTGGTGTTCCATTAATCTAAATCAAACTGTTTTTTTCAAAACAAGTATCATCACTTAAAACTAATCTAGAGTGCCCAGGTCTCACTTATAACGTGTCTCAACACTCACTTGTCCAAAATGGTATAAGAACCTTACCTGGCAATTGTCGGAAAATATAAAGAAAAATATCAGTCTACAGTAACAAAGGTGAACCATTGAAAGGTAAAAACATCTTAACATATTTAAGTTACCGATTATAGGGAGAATTATTATATTTACATCGGGATAGGGGAGTTTAGCAGAATCTTTGTAAGTATAATTCCGCAATAAATATTGTTAAAAAAAGAGATATTACACCTGAATAAAGTAGACTTTAGGAGCTGGGCACCTCAAACACGAGATGTGATGGCAGGGTAATTCAAAGGATATAAACAATACATTTTGGTATTATTAATTCACATGTTTTATTATTTAATGGTTAATCATTTATAGTTTTACAATATTAAGAAACCATATCGATTTTACCTTCAATATTCACTTGAATCGTTGCTTTACTGATAGTGTCACTACAGATGTAGTCTCCTTCGTCCTCAAGGGATGCATTAGCAATTTTCATACTCGATTGATTTCCTGAATCTTCTATTTCAAAATTGTTGTATTTCTCATTCTTCGCATACCTGAATTCTTCGTTAAACAAAATATCACCAGTGGAGGCTGTCCATATCATACCCCCGTCTTCATTGACACAGGTAAGCAATATGTCGCGTCCAACTGGAAAAGTAGCGGTATGTGTTCCCTTCAATATTACCAATTCCGCTATAAAAATCGTATAGAAAGGCAAGGTTGAAAAGAACAAACATTTATTCCGCCACACATTGGCAATCAATAGGCTTCATAGTAATATTTCTACCACAAAACGCCAAAAAAAACCCGGATTATTTGGACGTAGAATTCAAACTAAACACTTGTATTATTATAATTGATTTAACTAAATAAATTTAGATGTTGGAGAGTTGAAGAAAAAAGTATATTAACAGTGAGAATGTTGACCTTCTTTAAATGTATTAACTTTCTTTACCTGCATAAAACTGCTGAGTAATGACCAGTAGAATGATTAGCCTCATCGTCTGAAAAAAGGATATGCAGAGATGTGGATATTTAAAGTGTCTGCAAAATTATTTCGGATAATAAACACGACGGTACATCATAACTAAAATATTAACCCCTAAGTTTTTGTTTGATTTTAGGTTTAGATAGTTACCTAATCTAGTTAAACGATGTCATTGTTTCTCTGTTAAGAACTGATCTGTACATTTGGACTACAATTTCTGGTTGCACATGAGCTGTACTTGTGTTTGTTTTTTTTATTTCTTATCACGTTGGTATTAATGTCGATTCCTGAGAATATACGTATTTAAATAAAATAAAAGAGTTTAGAGTAAAACTGACTGTTGAAATAAATGGACTGCATAATATGTCCTGAATTAAATACCCCTTGAAGTTGATCAAGTTGGGACAATTACCGAGGCAAGTGTATGAGTTTATTTCGTTTGTATTCTTTAAACCGATACTGTTTTAATAGCTGTATACAGCGAGTTTAATGTCATATTAAAATGACATCGGATACCATATCTACAACACTAGAAGAGCTTCGTGCAAGAACTGTTGCAAGAAAAAGCTAGGACACATACAGAAGAGGTTTGAAAGGCTTTTTCGTTTTAACAACTCAAGTGAGTTTGTTTTAAGATGTAACGATGAGTTAATATTTATTTTTAACTTCGTTGCAAGAAGATTTGAATCATCAACTTTAAGTACACTGTCCATAACTTAAAGAGATATTCCTTTTGTTGAGGTTGAAAAAAAAGCTTAATACAAAAACTCAACGTGTTCTGCATCGGTTTGTCAAAATTGCATCATCATGGAATTTTGGGATTGGAAAAAAGTTTTAATGTTTGTGGTATTCGTAAAAGCATTTAGCATCAACAAAATTTGTTATGTCATAAATTTGGCTGTTAACGTTTTGGTTTATAATTATTGTTATTTAATTTACTTATCTACAGAGGACAATAATCTCTCCCAATAAAATGTATTTTTGATGAAATTCGCAATACATATAACATCGACATTTTAGGGAACATTGCAATTGCAAGGATATATCAACAGGAGTATTATAATAGTATATATTCGACAATTAATGTTTGAGAATTTGTATTCTCCAAGCCTGTCACAAATACGGTTAACGTAGAGATTATTTAAAACAGGTGTCTCTCTTTTTGTTTTAAATCTACATTTTCTTCCTATTATTCTGAATAAACTTTACATATTGTTTAACGAATGACAAAAAAAGTTCACATAATAATAACATAAGGTGATCGATTAAAAAAAATACATTTAATAATATTTATGGAGTTTTTCATACCTGTAAATGATCTTATCACGGCCAGAACGAAATAATTCCTGTGTTGAGTTATGTAGTGGTTTATCAATGCAACTTCACAGGTTCATATAGGTTGTTACTGTCACCAGTCTCATCTAAATCTGAAACCATTCGATTCCCTCTTTATTAATAGTTTCATTCCTGGCAGCAATGTTTGTTTTGCCTAATTTGAAGGAAACTCCCGGAAATTCATGAAAGACTAAACGCTGCTGAGCTAATTTCAAATGTTTAATAAGTAACATTGTATTGACATGAGTTTTAAAAAAATTGAGTAGTAAAGTTAATAATCTATCTGTGTTTTCGTTTCGTGCAATTTATGCGACATGGTACCATTGTTCTGAGTAACGCAGACTAAGTAACATTAAAAAAAAAATGGAAATATTAACGACGTCTATTTTGGTAAGATATTTGTAGGTGCTTCCTTGTTCCTGGAGTACTTACTTAATCAAGGTTTTTCTTCACAATACACATTAGAGAGTAACTCTTAACACTGCAGTGACAATCAATCCCTAATCCCAAGACGACTCGTTCAATATTTTGTTACTGATAATGACTGGACTTAGTGAATTTGTGTTACCCATTGACTCATTCCTTGTTAGTTTATATATTTACATGAATCTAAATAAGTCTGCATCGTAATTATTTTACACGTCCCGCTACCATTTACTTCAATGTAATGTAGGAGGCACCACGTAATCAACAAAGGAAGTACATATCACAGTAACTCGACTTTACACTGAAGACCGTTAACGATATGCTAAAGAGCATATATGAATATATTGACCCAGTTCTAATAAAGATGACTGGTACTGGCACACGTTTGAATTCACAGCTCTTGTTAATGAATCTTATTGTCATTCGTTTGAAATCCCAGCTTTTGTTAATGTATGGTATTGTCATACACTTGAAATCCCAGCTCTTGTTAAGATAAATGGTATTGTCATACATTTGAAATCCCAGCCCTTGTCAAGATGAATCGTAATGTCATACATTTGAAATCCCAGCTCTTGTTAATGTGAATGGTACTGTCATACGTTTGAAATCCCTCACTGTCTATCGTTTTAATATAAAGTATACACAAATTTATAGGTTTGCATAAGTTCATAAATTCTTAATACAATTAGTACCTCCATATAAATTGCACATTGGTGACATTTTGAAATAAACCGTGTCGCATCACAACAGCAGCAACACAAACAGAAAAAGAAATAAAATGAAAGCAATACATAACTCCCTAATCTGACATTGTGAAATATACCAACAGGTCCAAGATCTACTCTTTTTAACGACTATTTAAAGACTAGATACTGCTTTAATCAGTGTATCTCTATAGGAGGACATATTTATTTTTTTATACAAGTTGATCTACAAGTCGAACCAGAAGATTAGTTTACACATGTTGTTAATAATTATTCAGATCTAATGAAGTTCTCAATATTTACTATTCAGTAGTAGAAACAATTTTTGAAAAATCTACGGATGATATAGTAACTCAAATATGAAATTTAGACCATCATGATGCTTTAATTATGAATCAATGCTTCATGTTAAGAAGCATGTGATAAGCATCGGCGGTTCAACGCATTTAAACGGATTGAAAATTCAAACATCAGTAGCAAACAAACTATTGAACTCATTTATTAAAATATACATGCTTCGCCCTAGAAGGAGAAATGTTCTCAGCTTTTTTTAATTATCTAAGAGAATTCGGTTATATCAGAAACACGTTAGTCTGAACATTTTTTTTGTTTTTTTGTTTGACAATCAAATTTGCTGAAAGTATTATTTATTTTGGGATTATTACAAACCTTCCTCATATTCTCCCTAAAATAGTAAGATAGTGAAAGTAAACAATTACAAGCAATATTGCTATAAAAACAAGATCAGTCCATTTGTTTGAAAGCAACCAATTGTAAGTACAGGGTGCTGTTTAAACTAGTATAATCAGTGTTTGGTACTGTTCAAATTTGACAATCTGACCGATCCATTCATCTTTTCTATTCGGTCAGGCTTTGTCGAATGGGAGGTTAACGTGTGATTGTGCAGTCCTCTAGTTCTAATTATCTAGCAATTTCATGGAAACCTTAAATGTGCTTAGGTTATATACTTTTAAGAAACAATCATATCGTGACAGACGAATCCAAGAGACTATGAAAAAATATTGGGGAGGGGGAGGGATACGTTTACTCACAAAGTATTTCCATTGTTTTATTCGAAATAACAAAATGTGAATATGTTTTGGTTTTTATTGCTAGAATTCCCTTTAGCTGTTATCCGTATTAAAAAGATACATTTGTGAGGATTTATTTAATTCACACCAAGCCTCTCTCGCTAGCGTAACAAGTTAAGCAGCATTCCATGCATTGAAACTTTAATGAACTTTAATGGATATTGTTATCAATAACACAAAGGCGTACAAAGAAACCAACGTGCTATTTCTTTGTGCTAATCAGATTCATTGTAGCGTAATGAAATCGTTCAGTATTATTCCACTTTCTTGGAAGTTATAAATAGCATTGTATTGTAAACATATTGTGCATTTACACCCTTCAAAGAAATCCTTTACTGTGGTGTTTGTTCGAATGTCATTTGGTGGTATGGGACTGCTTTGTAGCCTATAGTATCCATTGTCCATATCTCCCTTGATGTACCAAAAGAACCCAGGTGGATGCAAAGAGGGTCAGTTAAATCGAACAGAAGTGTACTAGGTGGCGTGCGTGAAACCTTGTTTATGGTCGGAGAGTCTAACTAACCACTCCTCATGATCGGTATGACTTCATCGTCTACTGAATACATGGCCAGATGAGTTGCTAATCTCTTAATGTGGAATGTACGGATGTTTTCAAGTGGCATAATAGTAGTTCGTAGTGTTAACTTTTCAACTAATGCCATCATTTTTCACGAAGTCAATTTCTATGTTTTTGGTTCGTTGGTAACATCTTAGTTGACACACTGTTGGTAGACTTAATGCAATTATCTGTCACGGGGATACATAGGAGTTTCCATGAACCTTAGTGAAAATATTTAGTCGACAAAGATACACTAGTGACATTATACAATATGCAATAGAGGCAACCCCATTCCCATCCCGTCTCACCTTTATAAATCTATAGAGTATATGGCTGAAAACGTTCACTGAGTTTCCTTTATATTTTCTATTATAGTTGAACCGCAAAACTCTCTGTTGATCATTTTTATAAATTGACTGAGAATATTTTCATTTTCTAAGTATGCAGCCGACTTACTGTTGTGCATGTCACTCATCAATCTGTGATAAAGACAGAATGTCAATGGTTTCTGGTTGTCATTTCATTAACTGCGCAAGCTAATGGGTTTACATTCTGAGAAGCAATGGAAAGCTACTATTATTGAATTGCCAAGCTTTCGGTTAGAGCTCCTTATTTTAAACCTAAGTTATAATCTAAATATGCCTAAGAATGCATCTTTTGACTTTTTCTATATTTCTTCTATGGGAAGACCCAGAAGCTCTATAGTTGAGAGTTGGTTTGAATGGCCCACGGCAGCACAGCTCCTTCGTAAACTACTTCATAAGCATCTGTCCCTAATATGAAGGTTCATGCTACAACCTCAAGTCCGGAAAACTTGTTAATTTGGCTCCCCACCTTTGAAGTCTTGTGCAGTCTTAAAAATTAATTACTTTTAGACAAGATTGTCTGCGTTTTAAATCGCTTAAAAAGAACATTAACTATCTACAAACGCTGCAGTTGAAGCCTCCAGAATTGTGTTTTGATTCCGGTCTTGTACCTGTAAGAAGAAGTGGATTTACTTCATATTCACTTAAGCATAAATGTTGCTAAACCCCATTTACATTTACTACTGGGTTCACGTTAGGTTAGAAAACACTTTGAGACTAAAAGTCAACAAGTAACCAATTCAAAATGATCGCTTTGTTCAACGAGTAACAAACACTTCAGTTAGTAAACTATTAATTATATTACTCGTGAATGTCACTTAGATGAATATTACTACTTATATTCATAGCGTACGATAATCTATTAATTTCGTTTTAATTTCATGGTTAACGATTTGTAAATGTCAAGGCACGGCAAAGTAGGAAGGTGCTATTTACGTTAATTCAATACTATACTGATGTTGACAAAACGATTTGCTTAACAGTTGCAAAGGGACGCATGCTCTCTCTGAACTCACTTCTAATATGAGTATAAAGGAAAAGCGGACAGAATTGTCACTGCGTACATGTGTTTTGCACAACAAAAATATTTCTCTGTCTATTCTTGTAATTCCGACTTTTTAACTCGTTTTGTAAGGACTAACGAAGTAACACTTGTGAAGTTGTGATAAAATGGTCAAAGAAGTGTAATATATCAAAATGACTGGAAAACAAAAGCAAAGTAGGAAATTAACAAGCTTCGACAAACACAAAGCTTCTGGACAATCAAATATTGCTTTCATATATTCACCTTTCACATTAAACTTCAAATTAAAGTGATCAACTATATAAAACATTATGTGTTATTCATTGCTGGGCCCGTGTAGGTAATGTGAGCTAATACGACAGTAATCTATGGTCGGCTTACAAAATTAGTCTAAGTTTGAGTTTAAATTCAATAAAATACTGATATGGTGAATATAGCATCGAAGTAATAAAACAAATAGGACATGAACTGTTGTGTGAAGAATTTCGAAACTCTTAAAAAAGACAGAATATTTTTACATTAACATGCATAGACATTTTCCGCATATACTATTAATCTAAAGTAAGTGAACAACGATAAACTTGGAGCATTTTAAATGTCCGATTAGTTCATTTGCATTTTGCAATGTTCATAGCTAATAGACAGCAAATAGCACTATTTCGACTCGTTACCTCAAACTAATTTCGACATTTCAAAGGTTTTGCCTCCAATGTTCCACGCTTTATCCTAAAATTGTGTTGTCCATTTCATCATTATGAACCTTTCCCTCAGACGTTTGACATGTTATCTCTCGGTAAGATGTATTATTCCCAAAGTATAATTTTTATTTCCACGATTTCGACCTTTCGTCGAAGTTATCATTTGAGATATTCACTTATTACAGTATTACTCTTCAACAATTTGGCTTAATAGTGTTTCCTAAATATTGTAATAACTAATGTCAAGTGGTGATGAGACTAGGATAGCTTCAAAAATTAATTTTATAAAACCATAAACTATAGTTTCATTGTGATTGTTCCACTTTGAAATGTTCACGATCACATTCTTTCATTTTCAAGTTTTCAGTGAACATTGTTGACACATTGAAACAGGTTCGAGCAGAAAACGATATATACTTTTACAGTTTTATGACGGCTTGGAAAAGGTAGGAATGTAACTATATAATGTATTATATCTAGCACAGTAGTTATTTGCCAATAGCGAAATCAAGAAAGAGCTTTAACAACCTTTGATGCTTAACGTAGCTTTGATGGTTTTGATATTGTGTTCGAGATGATTATTAGTGTGTATTCAATGATAAGGTTTATGCTTGGATTAACCAAAAAATATAGTGTGAAGTTATAAAATTATCAAATGATTAAATGTAAAAGCAGTGAAAGCAGGTTGACTTATATGCGTTTATGTATGTCGTTAGAAACGAACATGACTGTTTCCATTATAGCATACTTCTGATCTGTAATTAATAATACGGCAAAATACGTGTCCCGGATGCATGTTTCACAAAGAAAGTCTGGAAATGGCATGGCACTAAATAGACATTCGTTGAAATATTGCTATCATGTGATAGTAAATCAATGAAGTAATGAATGTATGTTGACGACCTTTGCAATATAAATAATTACGGTGAACTGGCATGGGCGGATCACCAGTGACTGTAAACAGCAACTATTGACACGATTAGCACTGTATGTTTCTTTCCTTGGTTTATGTAGTATATCAACACATGTACTTTGATGCTTGGAAATGTTTAATGCAGAGAAATACAGAGTGAATAATACTTGTCCAATTCATCATTTGAAGTAAAGTTGTATATATTTTTAATAACTATTCGCAAAACCAAAATTGTGTACAGTTAAAACAAGGCAAAAGAAAGGGGGCATTTGGAGAAGCAGTTTTTAAATGAGGTTTCCTGCCTTGAACAAGCCCATTGTGCCCCCAACTCCTCTGATGATTTCATTAAACTTTCTTTGGCCAGGAATAAAATACAACTTACACATTTATGCTTATAAACTTATTGGTATTATCATTCGCTCCAGAGCTAGGCATGTGGAGAAGGGGGAAAAGAATACCAAACACTATTCTGAAAAGCGTAATAAATCCTGTTATGTAATTCATAAGCTGAAAAATGATGATGGTTCTTTTATCACTTATGGTCCAGAAATTCTCTCCAATTTGCGTCAGTATTATAAACCCCTGTAATGATAATGTTCTGTCGAATGAAAATTCTGCCAGTTGTGAAAGTAAATTAAGGTCTGGCGAGAGTAACTCAGCCTTAAATTTACTTAGTAAGGGTAAGAGCCCCGGTAGCGATGGTTTATCGGTATGCGTTTGACAGACTTGAGTGGATCTTTATTTTTGATTGCTTACATTTTTTAAATTTTTAAACAGTTTCATTAGATAGATCCGAACGTTTTATTTTAACTCCTCAGCTTGTGTTATTAATAATGGCTTTTCTTCTCAATTATTCCAAATTTCTAGGGGGCTTCGTCAAGGCCATATCGTTAGTCCATATATAGTCCATATATTTTTACCAATTTTGTAGAGGCACTTGCTATTAAAATTAATTCTTCTCGTATATTAAAATGTATTTCTATTGTAGGTACTGAGTGTAGACTTATTCAATATGGTGATGACACCTATATTGTATTAGTATCAACATTTTGGAGCTTTCTTCTGGTTTGAGAGTAAACTATGGCAAGTCTAATATTTTCTTGTTAGGTCCCCTTGCTTCTAAGATGCCCTGTTTCTTAAGGAATTTCTCTTTTGTGTGGACATTAGGTCCTGTCACGGTCTTGGGAATCGCCTTTGATAACTGTCAAAATAATCTTTTTCGCCTTTATCATCCCCAAATTTATCACGTCTAAAATATATTTTAACCCTATGGTCCGCTCGTGACCTTACCCAAAAGGCAAGTTTACAATCTTTAAATATTTGGGTATTTCTCAGTTTGTCTTCTTGTTCCAGATCCTCCCTGATCCCCCGCTCCTTTTATCAAAGAGTTAGAAAACTTATTTTTTTCGCTTCGTTTGGCGTGGTTAACCAGATAAAATTGAGCGCAATACGCTCATTGCCCCGCCCCTACTAGTTTGGGTGGCCTAAGGGCTACCCGTATTCATTCTTTTATCCGTAGCTTGAAATGTGTGTTGGTAAGATGGTATACTGAAGCGGTACGTGCTGATTGGAAACTTTATATTGACCTTTAGTTTAACAAATATGGCAAGTATCTTCTTTTTAATGTAATTATTCTTGTAAGGATATTGTTATTCCTAATTCAATTATTAATGATGTCTGCTCTGCTTGGGCTATATTATAATTTTAGACTTGTAGAAAAATTAAGGGTGTTATAACCATCAATGATCTGTTAGATGACTGTTATAGACCAGACCTTTAAGCTTTGTTAACTTTAAACGTACTCATTCTATAGAAGATTTCCCTTTCACCTTATTTTATGGCCTTATTTCTGCTACCCCCAGGCACTGGAAGAATATTAGGACACCCACTGTTTCCCATGTTATGCATACCACCCCTTTTGAAAAGATTCACTGTACTTCTTTCCTCTCCATGTGTATTTACAAGAAGTTAGTTAACTCCTTTATTTCTCCCCTACTTGAATAAATGGACCCGCTCCGGTGATTTTGATTAAAGTGATGAACAGTGGCGAAATATTTTTCTCATTCCCTTTCTCTCCTGAAGAAAGTGAAAGATTCAGTATTTCCAGTATTATTTTTTCTATCGCATCATTGGCACTAATTACCTTCTTCATCGTATGCAAATTAAGGATAATGCTCTATGCACTTTTTTGATACAGATGTGAATAGACTATTGATCATCTGTTCTGGGGTTGTGAGATTACCTCCAGGTTTTTTTCTAGATATAGAGCAAAATATTGTAGGGGAACAGTTTGTCTTTTCGAAGCAGGATCTCATTTTGGTTATAAATTAATTCAACGGCGTGCACATAATGTTTTAATCTCGCACGTGAAGTATTATATCTTCAGTAACAAGTTGATCTCTGAGCCTCCTAGTTTATATAAGTTTCTGTACAAGTTTAAGTTCTTCCTGCAAGCTCAAAAGAACATCGCTAGCGGTGGTAGCACTCAGCAGTTTTCTTTCAATGACTATGAGATAGCTTTTAAGAACGGTCCCTTTCTGTGTAATTAATTTGCTCTTTCTATTATTCCATTCAATTATGTTCATTACATTAAGAAACATATTATATGTATTGTGTTGAAGTAAGAAAAAAGACTACTATGGTTGTCACATATGTTTGTATTATTATTACGACATTGACAGAATAAAAACGAAATATGATTGTTACGTTAAGAGAAGTATTATGTTCATTATGTCACATTAAGAGATATGTAAATATTGTTGTACAAAATGAACAAACGAATAATAAAGGAGTTGAGAACTAAAAAACAAACAAAAGAACTATGAAATGCCTGGCCGGCCTATGGAATGCTGTAAACTGGTAGTTCCGGCACTGGCAGCAAGATTAAAATCGTCATTGAAGTATTGTTTGGTAATGAAAATGCGAAAAAGCTGCAAGAAGGTTTACCGGTATTGTTATTTCTTTTATCTGTTATCTATTAGAACCATGTCGACAACCATATTGCTGCTACTTGCAACAATATCAAATAAAGGTAGGTAATAAAGTTTCAATGAAAAGTTTGAAATGTGAAACTGTTATGGATTGATACACCCTTGCTTTGAATCATAAACATAAACTAACCTTAAGCACTGTAACTAATAATGTATTTAGTTCGTTTATATTTTGAATTCATTGCGACTGCTCAGAAACAATATGTCAAGAAGTTGACCTTTAAAATTATGTAATGTTTATTGTTCTAGTGCATGCAGATATTACTAAGGCTCCATCGAGTGGTATCTACCAGGAAGGAAGTGATGTTACATTGACCTGCATTGTTGAAGGAAATAAAAACGTTATTTGGGAAGATTTCAGTGATGCTACATCGATTTTCGTTGGCAAGGAAAAGAACACAGGGAAGAAGAAGTATGACAACTTTCAGATAAGTTCAGTTGATGGAGATTTCAGTTTAATTATAAAAGACGTCCATTTATCAGATGAAGGGACCTACGTATGCAAAGACAGAGACCGACTTGCAAATGCCACAGTGACAATCGGAGGTAAAGCATTTTAAAAAAAAAAAAAACAGATGAAAAAAAAAAAAAATAGAAAAGAGCGCACACATCAACCAAGGGGTGAAAAAAAAACGAACGAGCAAAAAAAGAATTCCCAGTAAACCACCGAAAAAGATTAACACAATTGGACTTTAGAATATCGGAATCAACAAACAATCATATAAACAAAAAACAAAAAATACACAAAAAAGAACAAAGACAAAGATGAATACGCATAGAACTGGCACAACCAAAACCGACGTAAAAACCAATAAGAATAGAGAAAACAGATGAAACGCGAAAACAAGGAAACCCACAGAGAAAATTAGACAGCAATAACACATTCGTCAAGATGCGACAAATAAAATATGAAAATCAGTCCAATAACAAACTCACATTCACAACATTACCACACGGGAACCACACGGCAAACCAATAAGAAGCAACACAACCACCACAGACAAGGACAAAGGGAAACAGGACGAATAACCCAAAAAACAAGAAAACAAACAAAGCGGTGGTACAGCGAACTGACGTAGGTGAAAAAAAAACCCCAAAGATAACAAAAAAGAAAAACAAAAAAAACGAAGATGGACAAACAGATAACAAAACACCTCCTGTACCATACACTATGTCATCAGAAGATGTGTCGGTATGTTGCCGAATATTTAGAGACGGACTGTCGCTCAACCACATTGAAAATTTGAGTAAGTTATGTTTACCGTTAGGACATTCATATAAATCAATGGAAGATGAGATCCATTAAGGTGGATGAAGATGGCTTGGTACAACCAAAAACAATTGTTGGAAACAGGATTGAACATAGGAAACAATTAAAGGAAAGTAAAATGCAGAATCGTTAAATCTATGAGCAATCATCATATTTTTTAAATAAAATATCAATGTGGAAATGCTGGTTAATATAACCTTTGATCAAGTATCTAAGTAGTACCTTCTCATGTAAAATTTTTCTCACATACGTTGTAGCACAACATATTTGTAAATGTTTTAGGAGTTTTGTTCGCAGAATTGATGGTACGAAATTCAATTTTCTTCAACATCTGCACTATGTTGATATATAACACGCTTTGATTTCAACACTACAGATCTACCGAGATGTAACATAGCAATCACTGGTAAAGAAGTTAGATGCGAATGTCAAGGTAATCCACCAGTGGACAAATATTGCATGGATTTTAATGGACATATACACGAAGGAGATGTTTTGAATATTAAGGAAGGCAACTTTGCGAATGTAACATGCTTTGGCAGAAACGATATTGGTACCGGACGATCCGGTCTTTTGCTTCCTGGTGACAAGACTAGTAAGTACAGGGATTGTTATAGAGGCATGGATCATGTATGGGAGAAATATAAGGTTTACGTTAATTTTCATCAATGAATTTGATATAAACGTGCTTAAGAAGTAGTTTCTCACCAAGAATTATCGGGTTTAATTTTAAATGTGCTTATTAATTTTATGTTGTTCTAGAAAGGATAATTCTTTTTCTTTCTTGAGACAGGTCTAACCATTGCCGCCATATTTGTCACGACTGCACTTGTTCTCACGGTTATTGTTGTTGCTGTTATATACATAATTCATCAAATCGGCTCTAGGAAAAGGGAGTCAGGTGGTATGTAATATATCTACTGATAGATGGGTAAATGGATGGGTTGGTGGATGGATGAGTGGATGGATGTTTGTATATAGATCTACACAGAAAAAATGATTTTGTGGAATGAAACTGGGATGTGAGTTGTGGCTCATGATATACAAACTACCATGGCCTTTATGATTGTTTTACCAAAGCTGCTAATAAACAAAACAGCCCGGTAAGGTTGGGCCTGTATTTTGTTAAACAAGTCAGATAATATGTGCCTGTTTTTGGATTTAAATTACAATCGTGTCACGAGCTAGTTCTGTTACTGTCCTTTGGTTGAGAGATTTCTGGGCTTTGGGCAGCTAATTCGAAGCTTCCCCTATGTTGAATTTTAAAAGGATATGTTCAGACTTAACAGAACACCCTAAATTTGTATGAATAACGGTGAATTAGAAAGGTCCGGTTACATTTATGAACAATAGTGGCTGGCAGGAGTCAACAACATTTCTCAGTGCAAAGTATATATCGTAATGAATCATGTTCTAACCGAAATGGTAAAATGAAAAGGTCATATGGAAATGTCGACTTAAATCATGTCTTCAAAAAAAGTCATTTATAAATATTTGTTAAAATACATAACCTATATAAAATGACAATGCCCCGTTAATAATATCGAAAATCTAAGCTATGATATATTTTTCAAATTGCTGCCGATACTTAAGAAGGGTGGAAAACGGTAATTTTCGAATATTAATCGTTTATGATGTGTAAAAGTTTTTGATCTGATATCCCTTCTACACTACATTTGTTCATAAACCACTGACCAACAGAACACTGACTTATTTGGATAAATATATAAAGCTACTTTTACCCTGACATGTGTCATATTCATATTACGATACTTTGACTTTCTTAGCTGCTGTTAAACTTTACAACAAAATGAATTTAACAGATATAATGTATTATTATCAATATTTTTATTATGAATATACAAGTGCCGCTAAGGTTCGTTTTGGTTACGTAGATTAACAGTTTCAACTGAACAACCAATCATATGATAGATGATGGTTTGACTATTCGCGCATTATTCGCGCACTTTGCAACGTTTGCTGTAATAGTTAGAGTTTGTTAACCCTTTTAAGCATGGGGGGGGGGGGGGGTTGGGCACACAATTAGGATCTCCCATATTATCAACACTGGCTTTCAAATCAAATTTACCTCTACAGTACCTTATGAATTTTTCATCAACAGCTCCAGTAAAATGGCGCAAAAGGGAAAAGTAAGTTATAGAATTCTCTCGACAACGAGAAATAGACGCAGTTTTCTTCACAGAAAGTTCCTGCAATCTAACCATCAATAAAGTCATTACAGCGACAATGCAGTTATAGTTAAGACACTATCTAACACCAAATGATAAGTTGTCCTTACACACAAAAAAAGAAACGAACAGAAAGTAATGTGAAAAAGAAAAAAGTGAAAAGAGAAAATTGATGGGCCGCAAGACTGAACTTCTCAATTCTAATATGTATTACTTGCGGTTAAACTGTTTTTACGTTCAAGTAATTACATACGTGATAAATTAAGCAATGTGAAAGTTTGTACGCTTATTTCGTCTTTATTTAAGGAAAGTTTTGTATTTTCAAAATCAAATCAAAGTCATAATCCTCAGCATGTCTCCTCAGATATTCTTCCGCCACTTGCCCTTGGTTTAATTTTATTTGCTGCTACAATTTTTGACTGTTTAATTTCTAACTTTTGTCTAGAAATAAAACTACAACAAAGCATCAAATAAACATACAAAACAACGACGTTCTGGAAACTGACGAACTAAGTACGTTTTATTTTAATTTTATTCCTATCGACAGAATTTCAATACATTATTATATATGTTACCAAAAATATCGTTGTGCATTGTGATATACGAAGGCAGCTGATTGTCAGAATATGTTGTTCATTATGATTATTAGTGTTAACAATTCATTTAACAATAGTGCCTCAAGGTGATTGTCACTTAGAACAAAAGTTGAAGGGTTGAGGGAAGAAAAGTCGAAATATTATCAGACTGTGTTAAAAGTTTGTGACTTTTTATCGAATAAGAAACATTATGTATAGTTACTGCATGTTTAGTAAATTGTTCAAATTGCCTGTCATTGGCTAACAGTTTTGAAACAGCAGTCTAACAGTCAATATCTGCCTGCGATTTGGGGTTTTACTTTCCGGCCAGATATATACCTTCCCATCTCATTGTATAAAACAACTCTCTCACAGATTACTATTCTGCAGCTGATGTAACAGAAGGAAGAAGCCCAGTTATTGTCGATGAGAAAGACATCTCCATCATTAATAGTATGAAGATGGGGAAAATATACAACAGATGGTTGGGGACCGTCAATCTCCCTAGTAGATCCAATACTTGTGTTGTAATAACAAGCATCACAGGTTAGTGGAATAACAACACAAAACTAAGTTGCGTCGATCACATCATCAATACAGTAACCCAATAAAATAATAGGTTTTTGACAAATGATTTGAAAAAGATGTAGTTAATAAATATTTAGATGGATGGTGGAGTATGTAAACATGTTATTGTGGCCAAATTGAATTATTCATTGCGGGAAGAATGAAACCTGGAAACAAAATATAATATCTCCGACACGATAGCTGATTTCTTAATGTAAATGTTGTAACAACAGTAACTGGTATTGTATCTTGGTGAGATTTGGTGACACGGAAAAACAACCATTTTTATATCATCTTAGCCATTAATTCAACAGCTATCAGCAATATCTATATCGATTAAAATTGTAATACCACTGTTAGTGTCATATGTCACATGAAGTATAAATCTATCAAAAATCACGCGTAAATGGTATGTTTTTGGTATTGTGTATAATTGCAGAAATAGTTAGGAGAACCGACGACATCCATTGGGAAGCTTTTCTGAGAAAATGTCTTCAATTGCCGGAATCGAAGAATCTTTCGAATATCGAAGCAATATCTATTCAAAGTAGTGAGTTTTAATTTTAAATGATTAACTGTGAAAACTGTGAATACTGATGATTTCGAGATTCCTTTCATAAGGAACATAACAGCGTAGCAAAGTCTACTTGGTTTCAATACTTTCCCAACGTTAGTCACTTTAAAACATTGTGTTTATTTTGCATTCATTGATCTGATTTCCTCCTCTCTTTTAGATAACTTGTATCTCATGAGCGAGCATCTTGTATGTGAAATTTTACATTGTTTGTTGACTCGAGAAACAGTAGAAAAAAGGAATTTATATTGTTGCAGTTCTTTGTCTGACGTCATTAAACACGTCACTGGTCTTTTGGAAGGGATGCATATAATAAATACGTATGGGGTAAGTTATGAAAAATGTTCAGTTTTATTTTGATTTAGAAGTTTATGGTTGCTTTACGTGGCATTTTTTTATCTTCTTTCTTGAGGTTATTTCATGGTAGGTGAGTTCTGTTACATAAAATACCAATCACATACAGAGAATTGTTAAAAGTTAAAATATCTCAAGCGTTAATACTACACACAACCATATCTTTCTTGTGAATTGCTGATAGATAATTTACATCATATCGTTGTAATAAAATTATTTGCAAACGAAAGTGTCGTAATAATTACATTTTAATATTACTTTATTACTGTTATTTTAACCAGTTCCTTCATCCCGGCTTAACGACCAGGAAACTTCTGGTCACCACAGATGGACAACTTAAATTGTACGACTTCTGTCTCGCTGGCGACGCATCGAGCATAGCTGCTCTGAAGAGATCAAAGGTGTAATGTTAACGGTTAATTTTACATTGTTTCTTTAAATAATTGAACATAGTAGCATTATCAATCTCTGTTTCTGCCCGTTAGTATTAGTTAGCCCAAAATAACTCACAATGTGCTTTGCATATACTCTATAAGTAACTATTCAATGATTAAAGCGTAGATTGATCTATTATGACCAGAAACTACGTTATAAATTGTATTAACAATCTTGAGGTGTGACCACTAAATAGTTCGTTACCTCAAAGTTCTCTCGGGACTTAAATGAACCTTAACTTGAAGTTAGATCCTATATAAGGCTGTGACTCATTTTACTGTATTTTGTATTTCTGTTCATATTTCCTAGGTGAAAGTTAATCCGGGAAGTATTGAATTCATTGCCATTGTTCGGTGGTTTAGATTCGGTCATTCCACAAAGTCAATATTATCATAAATTAGCAAACAACATTAACTCTTGAGACATATGAAGCTCCATGGTGTATATAAATAGCTTTCATTAGTAGTTGTTTACGTCATCGATCTTTTGTGAGAGTGGTTATTCAACTTGTGATATCTACCAAAATGTCGGATATTGTCTGACACTAATGTATTTACTTAATCCTCATAGTAACAACAACCAAAACTGCACTTACAATATAAATTTACCCTCTATTTATATTATTATCCTACCACAATAGATGATTTCAGCAACTTTGAACCAATTTCCACCAGAAACGTTGATTTCCAGCGAATACACAGAGTCAAGTGATGTGTGGTCTGTAGCAGTAACGATATGGGAAATCATGTCCGATGGTAAAAAATAATGTACTGTTATTCTTCTATGGATATGAAAGTGAAAGAGAATATCCAGATTAGGTATCGTGAATAGTTTGAGACTTAGTCAATTAGGACTTGTTCACTGATCAAGTGGATTTGTGTACAGTTAGTCAATAGCTCTTCATGCATAATACGATCTTAATCACATAATAAGTGTCATTGAACAATGACCAGGAAACGAAATACGAATCTAATCTTGTTAAGTAGTTAACAACATACGATCAATTCGCCGAATATGGCGAGGAATTGCGTAGCTCGGTTCCTCTTTTTCCTAAATCTGAAGGTTACAAAAGCTCATAAGTTTTGTAAATACTATGTTATGTCATTGAATTTTATTACAGGAAAGTCACCTTTCCCTGATGATACAGATATTACGTCGCATACAGAATTATTTGAACCATCATTACCTTGGCCGGAGAAATGTTTCCAGATAAAGTAATTATAATTCCATTTAATTTGCATATGAATACTGTTTTGTTTTCATAAATGCTATATCTTTGATTGTTGTATTTATCACTTATGATCATTAATTATTATTCTTGTGATCAATTATAACCCGCAATTACTATGACGACGGTGATCTTGTTCTATAAAACTAAAGCAAAGTTAAGTTAGTAATACATCCAGGTTCATAACTAACAATACCTTTCGAGGTATCTTGACTATGCAATGACTATGATGACGGTGAACTTGAAAAATAGCATAACGAGGATATCCTTGTAAGAAACGTTTATAATCAAGCTTGCCTTTGAAATAACATCCATTGTTCCATATGTTTGTGCCATATGTTTGTTCCATATGTTTGTTCCAACTGTTTGTGCCATATAACAAGCCAAGTTAAGTTACTAATTAATCCAGGTTCAAAACTTACAACATATTTCTAGGTACTACTGAAAATGTCTTGGAAAATTATTTACCTGTGTTTCAATATCATAATTTACTGATCGAAAATACATAATCTGGAAGTCTCAAAGTCATAAAAATTGCCTGGACAACAATCGCTATTATAACGGGGCATTCAGGCACACTTGACAAAGATTGCTTAGGTCTGAATGATATTGATGTTGAGGTTTACCCATCTGTCTCGAACATACGTAGTCTGTGCATTAAATATTGAAGGTGGTGGTATCATGTTACGCGTTTGCTACGTGCAGATACGGCTGTGATACTTGTTATGGTAAGAAACAGCGAATCCGGTGGTCTGCTGATTATGTCTTTGCACATTGCGTGTAGTCACGCTGTGGTAAATGCTTTCTATCTGCAGTTCGATTGTTTGAAAGAAACTAGCAATTCTTGGAATTTAAAATTGCGGTGAACATTGAAAACATCCACCAGTTAGCTAGGTTTCTTGATCGGGTAGCTTTTACAGGAATGTGATAGCTATGAGACCAAGACTTTCGTAGTTGTAGCATACACAGTGAAGGAGTACTATACGAGTTCAGTGCTACATGACGCACGTCATATGACCCTTAATTCCGGGCGTCTCCACATTGACGTAATCGACCCAGATTATGTATACGTTAATGAATTAACTTGATTGTATTGCACTGGGTTCATCTGCAGAGATACAATCCTGTACAAATGTTGGAGCAATAACTGTGCTTTTCGACCATCCATACATCGTTTGAAAGGAACTTTCATGGAAGTAAGAGAACCGTTCTTCTTTCTAAAATTGCCATTACGTGTCTTATTATAAATAACTCGCATAACTGAATGAGGCATATCACCAATGTTATCTAAGATACAGACCGGTACGACACGCCACACTCATTTTACGACAGAGACTAGGCGAGAAAAGAAGAAACATGTTTAAACATGCAACCTAAAAGTCTCAAACATATGACTGTGAAGCTGTGATTACATCTTTATCTCTTCTTCATGAACATAAAATGTACAGACATTATATTACAATATGATATACAACATGTCCGGAAATGTGTAAAATAGTATAATAAAATGACTTGAAAATATCAATTGAAATTGCGCTCAAAAGCAGTTAATGAAACATAAAGCATTACAAAATTTGTTGGAAATTAATGGTTGCATGTACTTTTTTTTACATTATTTTCATTTCATATAATTTTACTTAATGAGTGTGTAATATGTCCAAATTAAATCTCAACAGATATTTCAGAAGTTACTAGATGACAGTTCTTATGAGATACCGTTGTCAGCGACGTATGTGGCTATGGGATCAGCGAATATTGCTGAAGATACCTATTCATAAGATATATATCATGCCGGAAAGTAAGACTGAACTGTACGAGAACTAAAGAGCGATGTGCTGATTTATGCATGATTATATATATCATGACGGAAAGTAGGACTGTAAAGAATGAAAAGATTTCGGAGTACGTGAACTGTACGAGAATTAAAGAGAGATATGTTGATTTATTTATTATTGCTGCTGCATGGTTTTACCTGGCATAACTTTTTTTTGGAAAGATCATGTTCAAGTATGAACAAATTTTTGTAGACCTGTTGAATGCAGTAAACTTTAAACTTACATGTGTTATATCTTGTGTATTTTATATGCTTTGTAGTGGATAACTAAAACTTGAAAGTGATTTGGAAGGTAGTACTATGTGGCTATGCAACCACTTTTCCAAGTAACACATTCACTGGGTGACATTCTTTATGATAACCGTTTTGCTATTATGTATAACACACCTACCGTAGAAATGATTATAACATTTGTTATTGTTAATACTGAAACAAAACTATGCACATGTTTCGGATTTACGGAATGGATCAACAACTTAAAATATATTTTCATTTTAAAGGCAAATATTTGCAACAATAC
>KN883013.1:191146-205171 GCA_000934455.1 Apostichopus parvimensis
GACTGATCTGACATTCAGATCGATTTTATTAATAGCTATCTGCATGGTTTTCATATTCATTGATGAAATTATATCTGATACTTTGTCAACTGTTTGAACTGTACTGATATAAGTTAATACATTTCAACATTGTCTTACTCTATATCTTTTCTTTAATCTCGTTCTCTGTAAGGGCCATTTCGACAATCGTATTGCTGCTACTTGGTTCAATATCAACCAACGGTAAGTTAAAGATATCAATGACAAATTGTTCAATGTTTACTGGTATTCGTTTCATGCTTAGGAAAAGACGCTAGAACATACTAAGATATGTTTATTGATAAATTGTGATTATACAAAACCGAAATCACAACATGTTGACCTTTATATCAACTCATTTAAGTGTTTCTGGTTCTAGTGCATGCAAATATAACTAAGACTCCATCGAGTGGTATCTTCCTTGAAGGCAGTGATGTTACATTGACGTGCGTTGTTGAAGGCAATAAATACGTTGTGTGGGAAGAGTTCAATGATGCGACAGAGATTTTCATTGGCAAGGAAAAGAACACCGGCAAGAAGAAGTATGACAACTTTGAGATAAGTTCTGGTGCTGGAGATTTCAGTTTAATTATAAAAGACGTCCAGTTATCTGATGAAGGAACCTATGTATGCAAAGACAAAGACAGACTTGCAAATGCCACAGTGACAATCGGAGGTAATACATTTCAAAGCAATAAACCAATGCGAAGTTCAAACAAATCAGTAGAGCCCTCATTTTCAAAGTTATTGAGGAATTAAAATCTTAATGATTGCCTTTTCTTACGAAACGTGATCAACTTCATTGTCTTTGTTATTATGTCAGTCATATGTCAATCATATCAAAAACAATATGTTTAACCACATCGTCCCACAAATGTAATTGGAATCAATGTAATCTATTTTGTAGTTAACATTCGAAACTTATGACGCCCAGCTAGGCACTTTTATTGCAGTAGTTGCTTTAACTTGTGTAACTTCAATAGCATTCAAGTTGGAGCCTAGCATATATATTAATATGTCGGATACGTATCTTTCATTGACAGTTTTACCAAACGTGCACATTTATGTAAGGCAATCAGAAGCAACACATGCACCATTTACAAGTGCAGAGGTCAACATTACGTGTTCTGCATACAACGCTAGACCTGCTGTGTCTGTTTTCGAGCTAAGTGTCATTGGCAGTGAGAAGACGGTGACCATAACAAACGATAAATCCAATCAAAACGAAGATGGAAATACCTATGATTCATCAGCTTCTGTTCCTTACACCATGTCATCGGAAGAAATGTCGGTATGTTGCCGAGTATTTACAGCCGGACGGTGGCTCAATCACACTGAAAACTTCTGTAAGTACTGTGTCATGTTAGTCAATGGTAGATATTTAAGCTGAAAATGGCTGGAGGGAAAACTGAATAGAAAACGAAATATAAAGCCCATGAATGAGAGGCTCCATGGAAAATATAATAGAAATGTATCAATCGACAATACATGTATGCTATTCACTTTTGCAAATACTGACACCCTTCAATGCAAGTGACTACAAGATCCTAGAGCACACCTTTTTCAAGCCTGTCGTTGACGACATTTCCAATTGAATTTCACAGATTGCTAGTTTCAATAAACCTAATGTAGACTCGTAATAGGATGGCGCAGTTCAAAAGCTTATGGTCGAAGTTTATAAAAAATTGCAAATTCTAAATTTTATTTTAACCTTTAAGCCACTTTTGATATATGACCTAATGAGTACCCTTTTAGGCCATTCAATATCCAGTCTGAAAGGCAAGAGGACGGATTATCGCATCAGTGGTACAACTATACGGACGTACAATTTGTGTCAGTGTTTAGATGGTAATAGTTCTCCACAATATCTCCCCTGATCAATGACAAAAAGCTTTTAATATCAACACAAACAGATATACCAAGATGTAACATAACGAGCTCTGGTAACGAGATCAGATGTTTATGTCAAGCTTATCCACCGGTAAGCCAATATTACATGGATGTTAATGGACATAAACACGACGGAGATGTTTTTTTTGTTGAAGAAGACCACTCGATGAATATTAGATGTTTTGCTACAAACGAATTAGGAACAGGACAGTCCGATCTTCTGTTTCCTGACGACATATATGGTAAGTGCATGTGTTCTATGCATGGGCACAATGCGAAAAGCATAATTGGCAGTGATTATTTATTTGTGGTAGAAACATTATTTTAATCACCTTTTTCATGATGATCTCCTAATTTACAAATAGGATTTTGTTTGCTAATGGAGGGTTTTCAGCATGAGAAAACAACGTCTAATCAACTTACATTCTCTGCTCTAGGCCACTCATGTAATGGAGAATTATTCAGATACCGAAACACAATTTTTAGTGCACGGAAAGAAAATGAGCCTAAACATATGCTTCATTATTTTCAAAACAAATTTTACACTTTTAAAATGTTTATAATATGGTTATAACCATTACTAACATTGTTGTCATTAATCTTAAGACCAGTAGTTTAAGTCAATATTTTGGTATGTTAAAAAAAGAAAAACCAACTTTCCCAACTTTTCTTTCTGAGTCAGGTTTTGGTATAGTCCCAGTAGCAGTGATCGTGACAGTTGTTGTCTTACTGGTGGTTCTAACAGTTATATACATCAGATATCGACTCCGTCCAAGGAACAAGAAATCAGACGGTATTTATTTATCTTTGTACATATAAAAGGATGCAATTTTATGTCCGCATTGATGGAAGGTTTGATGGAAGGATGAATAGATGGGTTGGTGGGTGGATGGGTGGGTGGGTGGTTGGGTGTAAAAGTGAATAACTGACTGCCTGCTGGTATTCTTGATGGGCAGCTGGCTGTATTAATGCATGTGTTAAGGCATCGATGGTTTACTTGGTCGATAAGTGGCAGGCTAGATTAATGGATATATGTATGGATTAATTGATTGATAGATGGATAACTGGTTGATCGGATTGCAACACGAATTGATGGATGTGTTGATTGAAGAATGGAAGAATGGATATATGTATAAATGAAAGAATACATGTAAGGAATAGATGAATACTTAATATGGTATATAATTACTACTTTATTTTCCTTATATATTGTATTTTCTGACAATCAAATATATTATTAAAGCAGGACTCCACCGTCATGTGATACGATTGCCAAAAAAATACTTCTAAAGTGAACGTCTCCGTATAGAGATTTATCCATACGTCGCAAAACAATACCTATCTCCGTGATATGAAATAACAAATGGCTAATGATATCGAAACATTAATCTTCAGTAATACCAATGGTGGTCATTATTTACGACGGTTGAGCTCGCAAATCTTTAAATCTGGAGAAGAAAAGGTGCTTGCTTTCGCTACATTTTGATAATAACCTTGAATACGTTAATTGTCTGGCCTGACAAAACAATAATTTCCAGAATATTAAGAAGAAAACATTCAGCAGGCTGCTACTGTCAAAAGTATCTATATCACTGAGAAATTGATATTATTGGTTCGCGTCTTCTGCATCCGACCTTGGAACAAGAATTACTTTCGTTACTATAATTCTGGAAGCCGATTTCTTGTTGCGTAAGTTGTCACTGTAACTGGAAGCGCACTGTTCACATAAATTTGCACAATAATTAACAATAATTAATAAAATGCATTGATAATATATTACTGACAAATCTCACATCCATTTAGCAGTTTCGCATGGAGTTCAGTTTTTATTTCGATGTTTATATTTTTCAATTTAAACAGATAAAATTGACAATAGAAATATTAACGACATATTGTTACACAGGCCTAGGAATCATGGGAAGAAAATTCTTAGCCAGGCCAGCAATTTTGAACTGATATTAATCAACTAAAATACATACGCTCATATAATGAATGTTTGTGACCTTCATCAACATTACGTTGAAGTGAATAATTTTTGTCTCACGAGCTAAGTTAGCATTCGTATTAATTTTATACCTAATATAGGTTGTCCTTTGAAAATTCTGAGAAACAACAGATGTCATGCAATTCACATTGCTGGTGCTTTCCTTATTTACTTGCTATGATATCCACGATATCGTAGCAATTTTGGTTAGACTGAGGCAATGATATTAGTCAGCTCCTCAATTGATATAAAACTTTCCAATCCTGTTGAAAGTCATTACGGTACTGCATCAGCAGCGCACTAGTTAACTTGGGTGATAAGGTCCAACAAACAAGTGTGGTACTCGGAAGCACATAATTTAAAGAAAATACTCTTTGTCTGACTTTCAGATCGACTAAAGTCATGAGAATATGTTTGAAAATCTTAACTCAATATTTTCGAGACATTATACTGCAAGATCTATTGGAAATAATTTATGTAACATTTTATGCAGCTGATCTAGTAGAATGCTTGAATGAAGAAATCATTCATCACACTGAGCTCGTAATAATTACGCTTCATCTTTTTTTGTTATGCTTTGGGATATTGAAAACAATAACCGTACTTTTTACTTACCAATAAAGGACTATAGTCTTCAAAATGTTTCGTTTTTGTAAAGATAATATGAGTAGTTTTCCTCCTACAGAAGAGAAACCTAAAGTACCTGGTGCTAAGGAGGAGGAAAGTGTCAATCTACTCCGTCAATCGTGAGTAAATCGAAACAGTGTAGGGCGCAATATAGCAATTTAATTTGTTACTTAAAACTTACTATACATTCTTTCCTTCATTACTTTGGCATAACACTTCATTCTTAACTTTGTTCTGGCATTCCAAATGAGCTTCTTATTACTGACAAATATTATTCTCATCAATGAACATACGCAATGTGTTGTTTCTTATTTCTAGGGAAAGTAAACAAGATGAAAAAGGAAAACAGGAAGATGCAGAAGGTATTGACTACATTTGATTAATACTACCGATAGTAAAGGTTTATGAATTTGTTTTCAAATTTGGATTTTTTGAACTTTTGTCTACTGTAACTCCGACTTTATTAAGGAAAATAAGAAATCATAAGTTTTTGGTATCGTCACACGATGAAACGTAAACGGTTAATGGACATCAATTACTGTATGGGAAGCGAAACATATCCTGTACACATGTTTACTACCAAATTGAAGTAAAACCCTCATACAATGAACCAAGAGCATATCCATGCCTCGAACGCACACATACTTCACATTCCTTTGTGAACACTACAATATTGTGGGGACAATATGGTGCTTTTTGATAGCGCTATAGAAGGCACGACTAACTATTATTAACTCAATATGGTCGTGCAAGGACGGTTGGTAATATGCAGCATTATTCAAACCTTTTACAAATATTGATATTCAATCAAGTGTGTTTCCATCTGATTACCTGTATATAACGAGTAAAATTACGATATATCAATCATATGTCTTGGTTATGAACGAATGCAATGCAATGTCTTTATTCGCCTTAATGATGAAATGGAACGGGAATCGTTCCGCCGTAACACTGCCCTGACATAAACCTTTACATTACTAACGGAGTCATGGAAACATTTAACAAGTACATCAAAGCAGAGGTTGAGAGACATTCAAATTGAGTGAGGTAGTAAATACATCCAAACAAGCCACTCCAATCATTTTTGAAGGCTACTAGTACAATTAAAAGCATATTTTAAGCTGCAGCAAGAAGATGATTGTATATTATGACCATTTTGATCAAAATATTGTGTGAACTTTAATAAAGGTTGGTCGAAATATATGGCAGATATTGTTTGTTTATTATGTCCATTTGATTCCATAGATCTACAGAATTTCATAAGTAAAATCCTATTACAAGTCAAGAAAGACTGGGAAATTTTCGCCATTGAAGTTTTAAACATATCAGAGAAAGTTGTGGAAGAAGCAGTGATGAAAAATGACAACGTTGCAAGTGAGACGTTTAATTATTTTAATTAAGAATTGGTACTGATGCAAAGTGGCAAATAATATAAGAAAATTATTAAAAGTGTCAGACAATCTATTTAATTGTTTAGAAATTATTGATAAAAAATTATCGTCTGCATGATTTTAGATTATATTCAAGTTGATTGTACTGTTGCATAGAAATACTTCTTGCGATTGAAAACTCATTACAATTCCTTGTAGATCAAATAAATGCAGTTACTGTAAATATGACGTTAAACAATATCAAGGTTTCCGACGAAAATGCAAAGCTGTGTAAGACATTTGCAAAAACGGATGCTTCTTACCATATAGTTTCAACAAACAAGGCGATTTTGTTTGTCCTTTTCTCAAAGTTTGTTGAGAGCGACATTTTTTTTAAGTTTGTAGAAAACGAAGAGCTTAGAAGCAGGTTCTTTCTTCTACTGAAGGGTACCTCATTGTTTGACTATTAAGGAGGAGAAGATCCATGTCAAATGTCCCGCAAGCTTCAACATATTTATTATGTTCTCTTGTAGCCGTTTTCAAACATCAAAAGTTCATGTTAGAAAAAGTAATGTCTCTGAAATTTCATTTCTTTGCAAACTATTAGGAGAGTGGTGGTAAATACTCTTTTCACCACCGCCCGGTTTCGAAGTCCATGAACACAGTTTATCATGTTACCTGTTTTATTCTTAAACATAAATACCTTTATTGTTTACTTATGATCCCCATGTGAAACTAAACGTGTCAGGAGATTACGCCATGGTGTAATTACGTAATATCATGAATGTTTTATTCGATGTTGCTATCATACACCATATTTTACAGTTTGAATTGTAAAGGAATCTACAACACATTTATTCTGATTTTACCTTGTCTTTAATATCTGAACATGAAATATAAATCTATAAACGCCTCCCTTAATCTCTGATGCATACTATATTTGTCGTGTTTTTTTAAAAACACAAATGGATATGGCAGTAGATTTATGCTACTTATTCTGTGCAAGTTTTAAAGCAAATTGGTGTATTCATGTTTTATTTTCTTACAAACGACTCTTTTTTTCTTAAGTATTTTTTATAACTAAATTCAGCTTTCAACAGAAAGGTATGTTTTTTATATCAGACCTGGTTCTTGAAGCATCCCACGAGCACGATTCTACATTCATTTCAAGCAGGTTCGTTTGACTTTATTTTCTCTATACTTAACTAAGTCTTAAAAGTAATATATCGTACGATGAATGAGAGGAACGAAATAATCCAACCATAACATGTCATAATGTAGTCATTGACGCAAGACAGTTCCAATTAAAAACATTTCTTTACATTCTTCTACTGTTTTTTTTACCCAAAGTGACAACATATTACACTCATGTGGAACCAGAATTGGTAAAGTTGGAATCAGCAAACTTTTGGAAGCATTCCACATAAGGCATATTGAAACTGGTCACGGTGCTACTTTCTTGAAAACGTTAGTGGAGAAAAATGTAATAAAGAAACCATATATCAAGTCGTCTGCGAAACCTTAGAGACTGCAAAATGTATGGAGCCAGAAAAATACTTCTTATTAACTTCAAAACAGGTTTGTTAATTATAATATTGCAAAGTAAACTACGATATTGTAAAGGTCGTATAAATGAACAACGCGTTTATATTGCTAAGTTATAGGTCTACAAAGCCACGATATTAGAATGTTCATCGTATTGTCGTCATCGTCATCATCATCGTTGTCATCGTCGTCGTCGCCGTCACCGTCACCGTCACCGTCTTCATCGTCATCGTCGCCGTCACCATCGTCATTGTCGTCTTCGTCATCGTTATCGTCGTCGTCATCGTCATCGTCATCATCATCATCATCCTCATTATTTTATTATCATCAGTATTTTTTTATTATTTTCATTATCATAATTATACGGATGACAAGGTAAAATAGTTGCAAGATCACTATAATTATAAGTTTCTTTCAAATCATATATTAGATGTACAGCAACTTAAGGCCACAATACGAAACCATGTGAAAAATGACTGGGAACTATTTGCAATCGAAATTTTAGGCATACCAGAAAAACATGTGGCGAATGCGGTACAAACCTACGACACTTACGAAGGTGATGATTTTTTCTTATTGTTTATTTATCTATGTTAATTATTAAATGAATACAACCTAATATATAGTTGTAAAATGGAAGAATCATGTGACAAAAATAAATTGTATCGAATCTGAGTTTCAGTCCGCTATCATGGATCCTCGATTCTCATCAGGAAATAACAAATAATTTCTACGATTTTTTGTAGATCAAATTGAGGTAGTTATCAGAGAAATAACAGCTGAGCATGTTGGAATTGTAGATGACATCGAAACTCATAAGAAAGTGGAGAAAAAAAGTACACTGTCGGAGTTTAACCTTCAACATGTCGAGGAAGAAGGTAGATATTATTTCAGAAACCTGGAGAGCACACAATCTGGTAAGACTTTTGGTGTGCTTCCCAATTTTAAAAGGTTTTAGTTTTAAGCAGTTACCAGAACTTATCTACATATGAGAGTTAGTAAAAAAAAAATCGACCATATCATGTGAGATGGCTTTTGGTATGTTTGTATACTCCCTTTGAGTAACATATAGCACACTGCAGTATTCAAAGAATTTCTTCCAGAAGTGATTACGTGTTAACATCATACATTAACACATTTATGTGTGTTTGACTTCACAATTAAGTCGTTATGCTTCAGTCATCATCATTCACCTCGTACAAATTGAATTGCAATGTTGAATTGCAATAGTCAGGTAGAAGATGGAGTCCCGTTTCGGTGAGTTGCCAACAAGTATACACGTAAAGCTTTGTCGTTGGATTACTATAAACAAGTAGCACTAACTTCAATTATCTACGTAACATGTTACTAGCAATATAGAACTGCTCTACTAATACCCCCCCCCCCCCCCGATCATGTCTTTGATTCCAGAGGTTTATCTATAAAAGAAAATATTGTGAATAGTGTCATACGTATGTTACTGAACTTATTTAAATTTCAGAACAGTCGTCAAACGAAGATATAGTCAGCCAAAAAGATCCACCAACTATTGAAAGCAGGTCTATTAACTTTCTTTATTTGTTCTATTATGTTTATTATATAAACGTGTAGTTTTTCTTTGTCTTAATATGGCGGCATGGTATACAAACAATGTAATAAATGCAAATACTAGCACATGTTTAATCAGCGACTTTTTCTTGTGTAATTTTTTATTCTCATTTCTTATTCTATTAACCATCGACTTTGACAACAAAAGAGACGATATGTTAAAGTTTTGAAGAGACAGTATTGGAAAAGTTGGGATCAGTAGACTGTTGGCAGCATTGACAAAAGGCGATATTGAAACTAAAGATGGCACCAATACCCTGAAGAAGCTGGATGAAATTGGAGTAATACACAAAGACTGCGCAAATTTGCTCTCAAATCTCTTAAACTCCAAACTGTTTCGAGCAAGAAAAATAGTGTTTGCTTAATTAGAAACAGGTTTGTTACAATATTAAATTTAAAAGATATCACGAAATGTGATACAAAGTCTCAATGAACAATCTTGAATATACTGAAAATGTTTATTTGGCATTAGATTGTATGGCTGCGATATGTATTGATAAAAGTGATATCTTCATATTTATCATAAATTCAGCATTGGATCATGTTGCTATAAATTCGGTATTCTGAATATTCTTAACATACTGCTCCATAATTGTAGCATTACTGATGGGGTTAAGTAGTGTAATGTTGTTTCCATTCATGCCATTAAAGGTCAATAAAGCTATTTTGGTATAACTATTAAACGGCTGCTATCCTAACCGTCAAAACCTTTGCGAATGTGATCCCTGTCTTGTTTGAAAATACCCGTCCCCGTACATTGGTACAGTCATATTGGCGAGGGTAGTATGTGCGTGCGCATGTATATGGAATGGGGTGAATATTATATAAAATATTGGACAATTACAAAAATCCATATTATTAGAGTTGATGCTCTGTAACTAAAGTTGAAAAATTGTGGATGTCACATATGGATGTTATTATATTCCTTCGAAAAATATGTATACTCTCACTCATTACAATGACTATTTCACCACAGACCTATGGAATTACATCACCAACGACCTCTGTCCACAAATATCTTTGGACTGGGAAATATTTGTCCTGAAGTTGGAAAAGGAGCATGTTTTGGATATAATTGAACACACTGAAGGCGAAAAGGGTTAGTCTTATTTGAAACGAGCTTTGTCTTTGAGTTCATTGAAATGTGGCTCAAATATATGTTATGATTCAGCACATTGTTGTTATAATTCTCAGTAAAAGCAACTGAGTACCGAGGCGGTGGAAGAGGATTAAATCTAAGTGGACGGAGCACAGAGGCAACGGAAACTATGATTTTGATTTGATAGGTTATAACGAACATAACCACCCGGCATAATGGATTCTTGGTGCATTTTGAAACTAAATTTATTGTCCTAGTTTGAATGTTTTAAACCAAACGGCACAACTTTCTCTATCACAACTCCCTCTACTTTCATCTTATAATGTTTTCTTCAATTTTGGCAAATCGCACATTCTTAATAAAAAAAAGGATACTTTTTAATAAAACAAAGAGGAAATTGTATATTTTTATTAACCCAAAGGACTGTTAGTAGTTCCTGCAAAGGGTAGTTTTGATATTCCGGCACCCAGAAACACCTCTGGTTTGCCGCCTCTAAATGAGTATTTTAATATCCCGTATTCTTTTAAATAGACTCCAGCCTTTAATCTATCACAAACAGTGTGATTATGCTTCATTGAACGATGTGAAGTTGTAAAGTTGTAAAGGTGTAGAGCTAACTACTGATAGATGGTTGTATTGCAACTTCCTAGTTCGGAAAATGCGTTCATGGTTGCTTGAATACTTTTCTTTTACGCACTTCATAAAACCGATTTATCAGAAAACATAGGACTAGTCACTGGTAGATGGTACTTCTAAAGATAAGTAATGAGATTGGCATTACTCGTGATCCAGGTATGTGGATTTTGCTTATTTTTCTACAACTACACACTTGATTCCCTTTCATAATGAATTGTGCAAAATAAATTACTTTATATATGAACCGTAAAACATTTATATCCCGTTCAATTTAAGTAGGGAACCATTTCATATGTTAAAGACGATATAAATCAATATATTTGCTTTTCTGTTAACTTTTCAGAACGGATACTGAGTATGTTTAGAAAATGGAGGTTTATGTATGGTCAACAGAAGGACATTTCTAAGCAGATTCTTCAAGATCTCATCAACGCCAATACATTCAGCAGTAAAATACTGTCAAAAGACAACATACCAAAAAATACTACTGCTCTAAAAGGTATAAAACATTGAGTAGAAATGTACCGAGCTATCATCCAGAATCAATGTAGAAAAATGGTAATGAGGTTCAAATTGAAGAAACGTTCTGCTAAGTAGATTCTAGAGAGTAAAAGTTGGTATAAAGTGCTGTGTAATCCAAATAATCTGACAAGTTTAAATTTAAGTCACTAACTACCAGTACTTTTAAATTTACGTAGTTGCTTCGAATAACAGGGTTAAAATATTTAGCCTCTTGAAAACTCGCTTAGCTTAAAGAGTTTATTAGTTACATTAAACTATGTAATCAATGTATCAGGAAAGCTATATTTTTCCAATGCATTAGCAACTGACTTGCGAACTCACAAATGGCTTATATGTTTTTTATGATGGGGGGGGGGGGGGGGGGGGGGGGAGGACAGAAGGAAATTATTAGGAGAAACTGGGAGTAAATATTCTTATGCATAATATACAGGCATTACATTAGTAAGCACTTTATTATTACTATGACTTGATTGACACAAGGAATTTCCTTCCTAATAATAAGCCTAAAGAGAAAGTAAACAATGTGATAAGTATGAAACTAGTTTGTCTAACAATGTCCAACACATCTTTCAGCAGTAATATTGCATTCTCAGGAAACGTATTGCTTGATATAATCGTTGCAATTTAACGAATGACATCAGAAATAATGGCATATTGAATATTGTGCCTTGTTTTACATATCATTGCCAGGAAAATATGGGAGCAGGCAATTAGACTTATGTGCAGGAGATTGTTCTTAATTTATTACTTTTTTTTCAAGTCTCATACCTCACAATGCCTCAAAGTTATCATCACATTGAACATTTTTATTGACAAGACTGTATCATTTTGAATTCTGTCTACTACAAACCATTACGTTAACAGTTGTGAAGAAACGTATCTAATTTACAATCAGTATAATTACTGCGTTTTAATTTTCTTTTTTTAGTGAAACCCGCCAACGAGGGTGATTACAGGTATACATTTTTACAATATTTATAACTGTTTTTTTACCATTTATTTCCTGTGTTCAAATGTGCTGCTATTTCATTAAACTCATTTTGAAAGTAAAGGACATGTACCTGTATTACATGGGGTTTCCAAACACAATGTATTATAATCATTTGCATTAGTTGCAACGGACACAATCAATATAAATCCATTTTTTCCATTGGCATTAAAGAGTTTTTGGCGATGTTAACAAAATGTAGCAAGAGAATTGGTGTTGTTGGAAGTGAACGATTTGCAGAAATGAACTTTACTGGTGGACTATTCAGTTTGCCAGATTTTGTGGGTGTAGTGTTTAATTCCTCTGAAGCATCAGAGGGGATTTCGGTGGATGACAGCGTCAACTCTCTAGGACAACTGTGCTTTATGTTGAGTAAAGTAAACTTATTTACAGCAAGAGATGTGGTTATAACCTACATTAAGAAACGTAAGTGTGATACTGAGTCGTTCCACATTGAATTCGCTTGGCTGATGCATTATCAGTGATTGAATATAATATCTTCTTTGTTTTACACGTTTTGCTGTATAGGCGGTTATTGATGTATTTTTCCATGATTAATAACTACATTTGCCGTAAACGTTAAGATGCAGGTGATGTATGAAGACATTGAAAGTCGATGATATTGTAACAAACTGCATTACCGTTCTAATATGTGTGTTATGCCAAATATTTAAGAGTAATACTTGGTATAAATTCAGCCATGCCACTTGCTTAGATGGAGTAAGGTAAATCAGTTATTGTAAAATAGTATCGAAAATATTCCATCAAGGGAACCTTGCCAACGCTTGATGATACCGGGGTATCTGTCTTCACCAGTGCCCAATTCATATTGCATGTGCTCCTTTGATTAAAGAGTACCAACCTATATTCGTAAAATGTGTTGTTTACGCATTAAATCGTGGTATGTTGTTGTAAAACATTAAAATATTATAATTCATTTTCTTCAAAAATGTATCAATTTAATCGAAGTCACATGTGTCTTTCTCCCACGATGCTTGTTCACCTACAGATAGCACGCTCTTCAACGCCTCATTTGTTTGCTATGATCCATTATACATTTCATGTGGTCCGTTTGTTACAATCTTATTCATATATTTAGAACAACATTAGGTAATAGCAACGAAGGAGAGAGCATCTGATTGGGACAAATTAGCAAAGTATGGCTTATCTCTATCCGACAATGATGTTGTTTACCTAGAGAGAGCAGCCAAGTCAAACGAAGGCAAGTAGTTTGGGGTTCATGAACGTTGAAATAAGTCATCATCATCTATAATCGGTATATTTGAAGTTTTGTGACATTGACCTTGCTCAAAGAATCCACTTGTTCTTTTTAAAATATAACATTTACTCTTGTCTTATATAAAGTACCTCACTGCAATAAAGTGTTCACTTTGTGATGCATGTGACATAATTGCCATGTACTGAAAAATTACCGACGGAAGTTATTCTATTTGCCATCGTTTTTAAATTGTTTTATATCTTTCAAGGGGACTGCCATGGGTAGGTTATAGAAATATATGTGGATTATAGGAGTCAAGAGTCTAATATTAACATTTATTCCACTCAAAATTTGTATTGTCGTTCCCTTAGCACGAGTACGCATGGCTATTTCAAAGTGGATGAGAAGAAAGAAGATCGATATAGATGTTTGGAAACTTTGAAAAAAAATGCCTTAACAAAGTTTCAGGAGTTTGGTAAGAAGTAAATTAATAGAGTTTTACATTATAACGATTATTTGTGATGTATATATACATATGTA
>KN883013.1:207053-225999 GCA_000934455.1 Apostichopus parvimensis
TTTGAGAAGGCAATGCCGTGTCTGTTCACTACGCGTTTATAACTGTCAAGTAGAAACTAAATATCACACAATTGACGTCATACAACACATAGTACATATTTCTCTATTAAAGTTGTGTAAAGCTTTGTATTATGGGTACCATTCAATCACATCTCAAGTTGATATAACGACTTTAAAGACAAATACTAAAAGCAATAGGACCATGCCTTCAATTACCTCAGAACCGGTTAAGAAGAATGATTTATTTATTTTTGAGTAATTAAACATTTCTAATGTATTTTTAACAAAACGACTTCTTTAATCGACATCACACCAATAAATTAATCGATAAAAAGTAATTCGCAAAGAATTGTCCTCTAGTACATGAGCAATTTGGAACAGAACTGCTCATTGGAAAATACGTTTTGCCAACGGTAATAAAGTACCGGTGTACGTTAATGTTATTTTTTACAAAAGTTCCGAACGTATTTTAGAATATTTCTACATAGCAACGACAATCAAAATAAAAAAAGGCATTGATCAAGGGGATCTGTAAATTAAATATTTCTTTACAATGTTTTATATCATTGGAATTACTAAAAATTGCTAATTATTTGCCTTCAACCAGGTGTATGTCGAAAAATGAAACTGATGTAAACCTTAATATCATTAAATTGTTTTTAAAACAGTTTTCTTATATAAATATCAGGATACACCGTGTCAAGGAGTCCTGGATAACAATATCCCCATGTAAGTGAAACCAAAACCAATTGATGATAGTAACTGCAGGTTATAGCATTTGAAAGGAATTATATTGTGAATATCTATAATCTTACAATGATTATTTAGTTAAGTCCAACAAAACGCAATGATTTGCATAGTAGTTTAACACAAACGATTTTTCAAAGACTTTTCTAAATTAAATGACTACAATTAACAAAACGTGTTATGTACTAGTGTTTTACACGTCCAGCATAGACTTGTACAGTATACAACCGATATAACATAACATCAATCATTCTAGTTAACAATTGATAGAGCAATAACATGTCATATAGAATGATAAAGTCGATTTTAGTTGCTGATAACAGTTTAGTTTACCAGTATTGTAGTTTTATGGCGCTACCAACCGATACACATGTTGAAATCCTGTTCTCTTTGAACAGTGCTACATCCAATGTGACCTTTAAAAGTCTTGGGGTAGTAAAAAAAAATACAGGTATTCTGTGAGAAAATCGGTGTGTTAAATACAAATTCTTTGAAGAATCGGATTAATAAGCTCTAATTTTCTTAGTGCACAGCTGTTGCTAACTTTTTCAAAATGCCGTACATCAGCAACAATATACGCGTTTCAGCACCAGGCACCAGCTCACAACCTCAATATATGTTGAAAACCTTGTTCTCTTTTCAAGCAGGACCACATCCACTGTGAACTTTGAAAGTCGGGGTGGGGGAGAGGGTGTGGATAGTAAAATACAGCGACCTGTGCGAAAAGAAGGTTTGTAAATATACAAATTATCTAAAGAATCTTAATTATATTATTGAACAGATTTTGCTAACTTTTTTTTCTCAAAATGCCATACACCAGCAACAATGTTCACATTTTTAGCACCACGAACACTTAAAAAATACGAGGACATCAATACACCAGCAACAATATACATCTTTTAGCACAATGCACACTTACAAGACATGACGTCATCCGTACATCAGCAACAATATACACATGTTAGCACCATGCCCTCTTACAAGACGTAACAACGTCCGTTAACCAGCAACAATATACACCGTTGTACCATGCACACTTATAAGACTTGACGACATCCTTACACCACCAACATTATACACCTTTTAGCACCATGCACACTTACAAGACGTGACGACAATTTCGATGCTAGAAGTATCTTCGTTAGAAGCAACAACGGAGGGCCTGCATGGATCGACACGCCTGGTGCTATTCACGATTACATCAGATGTGTATGTGTTTGTATTGAATGTTGCACACAAGCTAAATAGTACAAAACAGTTTGTTAAAGGATATTCCCGTGGCTGAAACGTATCGTAAATGTTCTACATCTTTTAGACATCACCGCATCGGTGACGAAAGCACCTAGAAACAGCAGAGTAAATAATATCATCACGACAGTTGAGCTAAAGTGGTCTTGCTATTTTTAATGTACACATAATTTTATCCACTGAGGAAATTATATTGACAAATTATGAATCAAGAGAGTAAAGGTAACGTTGTCAAATGTGGCAATTTTCAAGGCCAAGTCAACAAGAAGATTAAATTAGGACAATTCAGCTTAAAGAAGAACTCCCCTGATGACGTCATAGAACATCTGATAAGATCCTCTACCAGGAGTAAGGTAACGAACCTGCCAGAAAAATTGCATTAAAAATGATCAAACATAGTGTTAAGAAGTTTTCAGTGTTTTCTGTTCAGCTAAAAATGAAGAACATTTTCCCTTTCCACGTAAACGCCGAGTTGTGTGCCACCATAGAAACTAGTCACCTGCACATGGGGGATGCAAAGCACTTGAAGCAATCATGCACAGTTCTCTGATTGGTTCATTTTTCATTTCAAAAAAATTCAAGCTTACTCAGAAAACATTCCTATCTTAAAATATATAGATCGTGTGCATCAACAATAAAAACGAACGGTGTATACCTACGGGTATTTCAAGAAGGAATAGTTTACCAAGCTATGTTCTGTATTTTATTGGAAGCTTCTGCTGCGGACGTATACATATTCAATGTGGTTACTCTACGACGATTTTTAACGGGTTTAGTGCATGTTTAGCATTCAATTATTACATAATACTTCATACATATGCCATGTTTAAATAAATTACCACTATAATTATATCATTGGACTAAAGCATTACTTGATATTTGTACACTTTGCATAACTGGAATATCGTTCATGTAATTGCCTTACTCGATTATTGTCAAAATATGACATCTCTAAATACTAATATAGCAAATGGCTCGATTACTATCCTTTAAAGTGCCAGCAACATTAGTGCAATAACAAGGATAAAGTTACACCATTGCACAAGAATATGACCAATGTTTTTTTACTCACCTTTCTTGCACAATGCTCACAAAATATGAGTATGATAGTGTTCTGCTTACTTAAGACATAAACCTTAGAAACGAAAATGTTATGATTGAAAAAAAGATATGCAACTTGTTTCAACTCACGATAGCCTGGTAATGTCGTGAATACCGAAACGGTTCTGATTAACCGCCTGGTACAATTATTTTCTTGATAGCTTGTAACTTCTTGAGCACGAATGTATTCGGAGGTTTTGTTTTTAAATTAACAATGAACAAGTTCACCTTAGTGTGACTTTTGAATTATCAGAGCAAATAACCCAAAAATCTAAGTGTGTTGCTTTTTAATGAAATTATTACAATACGTGTAACTCAAAAGAAGAGACAAGAGTCTATGAAACGTTTAGTGTTGTATTTTGGCGACGTTGTAATTACCACTAATCTTACACTTAAAAAAATGCATCATTGACTACATGGTGTGAAAATAGAGTTTGCCAATGAACTTGATCATCTAAATGTCACGTGTGACTTATGAACAGAGAACAAAAAGCAAGAACTATATACGTTTGGTATTGCTAATGGGGTTGTAACAAGAAGGGTACTGATCAGACGAAACCAGAGTCTATAAAACGTGTTGTGTTGTATCGCTTCGACGTTTTAATTATCGCTTATCTAACACCTAAGAAAAATGCACCATTACACTGCCGTTGATTGATGTAGAATCCAAAAGAGAACAATGTTCTTTAAAAATAATAAAGGAATAATTCTGGACTAAAGTAATAATTTTAATGTTCAAAATAGTCATATATAAATATGTTTAATTTGCATACTTTTTCGATTATTTAGTCTTCCAAATAATACATATAAACGAAAATATAATAGGTTTTTATATTGTTATTACGTTGTTGCTTACATCTAGATGTCTTTCTACAATAACCACATCAATTCCCATTTCACTTTAAATTTGACGACGAAACTTTGAACCAAGCATGTATTCTACTATTTCTGTTGTCTCTGGCCGCTTCGTCTAACCTCTACTAACATAATTCATCAAAATTGCGTTGCAAATAAGACTTGTGGATAATGGTATGGAAGGTACGATCGTCGTTCTAGGTTTCGGAAAATGTTCGAATTGGAAACTACAGCTATTCGACAAGAGACTGCACATCTTCAAGTTTCCTTTTGTCAAGTAGATCAATTCGACAAGTAGATCAATTCTAGTAGGAGAAACGTTGCCTTTATATTGTTATATTACAGAGAAAAGTAAAAGAGCTGCACTTTATTGATATCGATCACGAAGGTAGCAAGAATGTTTTTTATCGTACCAATGAAAGTGACAATGTGTGCGAGTATGCTACTGTTGTTAGGACTACGCCTACAAATATCACTTCTCAGAGACATAGAATTTCTGTGTATGAACAAAGTGTAACACAATATTGATCTCTCAAGAAGATTCAACCCAGGGCAGCAAACTTGGGAAAACGAGTTATCACGTGTGCAACCATTTGAATTTGGTCAAAGTGTGTTCCATATCCTCGGCCATACAAGTTGTATTTTTTTAAGGAGTTTTGTCTCTGTAAACTTAGACAAGTTCTTTTGATGTTCCTTTTTTCAACTATCTATCTTTTTTCTAAATTTCAGTAAAGAACATTTTCTTTCACCCAAATGTTGTCATTATGCAATACGTTGGCGTTACTTTATTTTCTGCTACATATTTATTTACTTAAGATAGTGACTTATATTTTATAAATATTCTTGCAGTATATACATAAACCAAAGATAACTACTGAACTTAACTCCAATGTACCATGGCTTTTGATTGGCGCCCATCAAAGAAATGCAACAGAAATAGGGATCGCAACCATATATTTTGCACGCTATATAAAGATGCAAATTCTTGTATTGTCAATATGGAAGAAAAATGGCTGTATTCACTGTAACGTTGTAAAACAAGGTAAAAGTCTCACACCAGACACTTTTGCCAGTATTCTCAATGATTTAGAAGACATCATGGAAGCCTAAGTTGTTTTACTTGCAGAATCTGAGAGTCCCGCTAGCGCTCAAATTTATTATCGTGATACATGACATTTGGAAGAGCAAAACTTAACTGTTATACAATAAGGGCAACATAAGAAAGTAGGCAAGGTTTACTTTTGTTGATTCTGTAGTAGAAGTGGTTGATAATTAAACCTTCTTAGAAACAAATGTTAATAATTTTCTTGTGTTTACCGAAGTGGTTTATAAGCAGAACAATCAGGTAAGACTGGGCCAGTATTGTGCTAAACAAGTCAGATAACATTTGTCTTCCTTTGAATCTAAGTTACAATTGTGTCACCAGGGCTATTCGATTAAAATATGTTTGGGCATTAGGCAGCTTGTTCAAAGCTTCCCAATGTTGAATTGTGAAAGAAAATATTCAAACTTAACAGAACATCCTAAATTGTGTGGATTGTGGTGAATCAGAATGTCACAAAATATGAAAAACAAATAACTGACGTAGTAGTTATTAATGGTACGGTTACATTTATGAACAAGAGTGGCTTGCAGGAGTCAGCACCATTTCTCAGTGCAAAGTATGTCTCGTCAAGAATCATATTCTAACAAAAAAAAAACATGAAAAGGTCATATGGATACGTTGACTTAAGTTATGTCTTCAAAAAAAGACACATTGATACAAATTTGTTGAAATACATATATAAATTACTGTATAACTTGACATTGCCCCTTCACCAATATCGAAAATCTAAACTATGATTACTATTTTTCAAATTGCTGCCAACATTTACCAAGGGTGGGAAAAGGTAATTTCCGAAAATTTATCGTTTATGATGTGTATAAGTTGTTGATATGATATCCCTCCTACACTGCATTTGTTCATAAAATAAAAAACGAACAGAGCACTAACTTATTTGGATAAATATAAAGTTCGTTTTGCGTGTTTCATATTCAGATAAGAATATTATTACTTTTGTAGCTGCTGTTATGAGATACTCTACAACATATTGGGTTTGACTAAAATAATGTATTATTATCAATATTTTTCTTTTCGTTTTATAGTTTCGATAATTTTCAGTAAATCGGAAAATTGATCACATGTACTGCCATAACTGCCGCTAGGTTACGTTTATTTTACTTAGATAACAGTTTTAACGGTCCAACCAGTCATATGATGATGGTTTGACTATTCGGGCATTATTCGCGCACTTTGCATCGCTTTCTGTCATAGTTAGATTTTGTTAGACTAGCCGATCTCCCGTATTTATCAACATTGCAATTTCAAATCAAATTAACCTCTTCAGCACCTTGTGCATCCTTTTTATCAACAGCTCCAGTAAAATGGCACAGAAGAGAAAGGTAAGTCAAATAAAGTACGTGATAATAAGAAAGATAAGCAGTCTGCTTCATATGATGTTCCCGCAGTCTAAACGTCAATAGGGTCATTACAGTGACAACACAGTTATTGTGTATACAATATCTCACACAAATTGACAATTGGCGCTTACAAAAACAAAGAAACAAAGAAACAGTAATGTGAAAAAGAAAGAAGTGAATATGGGAGAATTGATAGGCTACTTTATTACCTACTGTGCAGTAGAAGACGAATCTTTAAGATACTAATTTGTATTTCTTGCGGTTAAATGGTCGTAACGTTAAAGTAATAACGTACATGCTAAAGTTCGCAAAGTTTGTTTTAGGAAAGTTTAGTTTTGTTAACTTAAAATCAAACTCACAATCCTGTCTCCTTATATATTCATCCGCCGCTTTTGCATTATATCATAGATTTATATATTTATATAAGATCTGACTGTTTAATTTTTGTTTTTTGAAATAAAAGTATCACTACAAAGCATCAAATGGACATACAAAACAACGACGTTCTGGAAACTGACGAACCAAGTACGTCTCATTTTAATGGTATTGCTTTCGAAAGAATTTCAATACATTAAAATCATGTTACGAACAATGTCGTTATTCATTGTCATACACGAAAGCAGTTTATTATCTGTAGATAGTTTTCATTCTAACTGTTATTGTTAAATATTCATTAACAGCATAGCCTCAATGTTGATTGTCACTTAGAACAAAAGAGGAAGAGTTGGGTAGAAAAGTGGAAATTTCATCATACTGTGTTCAACGTTAGTGAATTTTTCTCAAATAAGATACAAAATGTATAGTTTCTGCAACTTTGGAATGTTCGATCTACTCGTTGGTACATGCAGGTACATTGTTCAAATTTCCTGTAGGCTTTTAACAGCATTTTTGACTTTGCAGCAGAAATGGGGAGACAAAACAACCTTACTCCGCCAGGAGAACAGCTTTCATACTCTTATAAAGATAACATTTTACTGATAATGCATGTCGTGTATATATATATTTCCAGATATATCAGAAATCAGCAAAAACGTTGCCTGTACTAAGTTGTTTGTTTCATAGCATGTGTAATAAGGTTGGGTTTCATTGGTGTAACCTGCATATATAATTCACATTATGACGTTTAAGTTTAAAAAATAACTGAATCAACTACTTTTTCAAGTTAGGTTGTTACAATCAGCAAAAGTGTTTAATATCATCTTCATGAATTACGCAATAGAAATCCACTAATACTAATCCGTAAAGTGAATAATAACTGATTTCAATTTCATTAGCGTGGATTTTCAACCCATACATTCAACTTGAAGCCTTCTATACATCTTTGCATAATTTTTAAAAGATGCATACAATGGCTGCCATAATTGTTTCTTAATCTACTGCAATCTACGCTTCAGGCTTTGTCATTGAAACATCATTCTAGCAGTATATAGTGCCTGCGATTTGGGTTTCGCTTTCCGGCCAGAATTATACCTTCCCATCTCATTGTATAAAAAAATTCTCTCACAGATTACTATTCTTCAGCTGATGTAACAGAAGGAAGAAGCCCATTTTTGGTCGATGAGAAAGACATCTCCATCATCAATAGCATGAAGATGGGGAACATATACAACAGGTGGTTGGGGTCCGTCAATCTCCCTAGTAGATCCAACACTTGTGTTGTAATAACAAGCATCACAGGTTAGTGGAATAACAACACAATATTAAGTTGCGTCGATCACATCATCAAAACCGTATCGCAATAAAATAACAGGTTGGGGACATAAAACGATGTAGTTAATATACATTTAAATGACAGTGGAGTCTATAAACAATGTCATTGTGGCCAAATTTAAGTATTGCGGAAAGAAAAGTCATTTGCCGAACGTATGTCTATAATTGCCTGTACAAGAAAACCTGGAAACAAACTATAACATCTCCGAAACGACCGCTGGTTTTCCTATGGTAAATTGTGTACCAACAGTGGTTTTGTATCTTGGTCAAATTTGGTATCACTGAAGTACAACCATTTTTACATCATCTCAGCCATTAAATTAACAGCTTTCACTAACATCGATGAAACTTCAGCCAACATATTTTTACCACGGTTTGTGTTATGTATGTCACATAAAATATGACTCTATCAAGAAACATGCGTACATGGTGTGTTCTTGGTATTGTGTATATTTGCAGAAACAGTTTGGAGAACGAATGAAATCCATTGGGAAGCATTTCTGAGAAATTGTCTTCAATTGCCGGATTCGAAGAATCTTACGAAAGTGGAAGCAATATCTATTGAAAGAAGTGAGTTTTACTTTTAATGATTAACTGTGAAATGTTGCTGTGAATAATGTGAAAATTCGAGAATCTTTTTATAAGGAACATAACAGCGTAGCAAAGTCAAATTGGTTTGCTATACTTTCCCAACGTTAGTCACTTTCAGACATATGTTTTTTTTTTATTATTATTCACATTCATTGATCTGATTTCATCCTATGTTTTTTTAGATAACTTGTATCTCATGAGCGAGCATCTTGTATGTGAAACTTTACATTGTTTGTTGACTCGAGAAGCAGTAGCAACAAGATATAACCATTGTCGCAGGTCTTTGTCTGACATCATTAAACACGTCACTGGTCTTTTGGAAGGGATGCATATAATAAATACGTATGGGGTAAGATAATTAAATCATTCTATTTATTTTCATTCAGAAGTTAATGTTTGCTTTGCGTTGTATTCTCCTGTCTTCTCTCTGGAGGAAATTTCATGGTAGGTTAGTTGGGTTACATAAAAAACCAAGCACATTCATTTTTAAAGTTTTCAAGTTTAAATGTCAGGGCGCAATTGCAAATACTACACCCAACCTTATTTTTCTTTAGACTTGCTGTTAGGTAATGTATATCATAATGCTTGTAACTAAATAATTTAAAGACGAAAGTTTTGAAATATATTATATTTTATTATTACCCTTATTACTGTTATTATAAACAGTTTCGTCATCCCGGCTTATCGACCAGGAAAGTTTTGGTCACCACAGATGGACAACTTAAATTGTACGACTTCTGTCTCGCTGGCGACGCATCCAGCATAGCTGCTCTGAAGAGATCAACGGTATAATATTAACGGTTAATTCTACATTTTGTTTATTCAAATAATTGAACATAGTAGCATTAGCAATGTCTGTCTCTGCCCGTTAGTATTAGTTGGCTCAAAATAACTCACAATGTGCTTTGTATATACTCTATATGCATGGCAATGATTAAAGCGTAGATTGATCTATTATTACCACCAATTACGTTACAACTTCTTATTCTCATTCTTGTGTTACAACTAAATAGTTCGTTACCTCAAGTTCTCTCGGGACTTGAAAGAACACTAACTTATAGTTAAATACTGTATAAAGCTGTGACTCATTTTACTGCCTGTTGTATTTCTGTTCATATTTCCTAGGTGAAAGTTAATAGTAACAAGTACTGAATTCATTGCCAGTATTAGGTGTTGCTAAGAACTTAATTATTTTACGTTCCGTCATTTCACGAAATAGATATTGTTATAAATAAGCAAACAACATTAAATACAACATTAAAACTTGAAATTGTTTGCTCATTTATAACAATATTAATTTTATGAGACACATGTGGCTGGATGGTGTTTATTAGTAGGGTTAGTAGTTGTTCACGTCATCGACCTAATGTGAGAATTTGTATTCAACTTGTAATATGTCCAACATTTCGAATGCTGTCTGGGACTTAATGCATTTACGTAGCGCAACCCTCCCAGTTAGTAACAAAAACCAAAAGGGCAATTACCATTGAAATTTACCCTCTATACATACTATTTTCCGCACTAGATGTTGTCAGCAACTTTGAATCAATTTCCACCAGAAATGTTGATTTCCAGCGAATACACAGAGTCAAGTGATGTGTGGTCTGTAGCAGTAACGATGTGGGAAATCATGTCCGATGGTAAAAAAATAATGTACTGTTATTCTTCTATGGATATGAAAGTGAAATAGAATATCCAGATTGGGTATAGTGAATAGTTTGAGACTTAGTCAATTAGGACTTGTTTACTGATCAAGTGCATTTGTGTACAGTTAGTCAATAGCTCTTCATGTAATAATATGATCTTAATCACATGATAAGTGCCATTAAACAAAAACCAGGAAACGAAATACGAATCTAAACTTGTTAAAAAGTTCATTGCTCGGATCCTTTCGTCCCTACGTCAGAATGTACATGATGTCATTGACTTGTTTTTCTACAGGAATGTCACCTTTCCCTGATGATACAGAAATTACGTCGCATAAAGAATTGTTTGAACCATCATTCCCATGGCCAGAGAAATATTTGCAGATAAAGTAATCATTATTACATTCAAATTTCATATGTATACTGTTTTGTTTTCATAAATGTTGTATCTTTGATTGTTGTATGTATCTTTTGATATAAAATACCTTAATACGGTAGATATGATCATTAATTAATATTCTTGTGATCAATTATAACCCGCAATTACTATGACGACGGTGAACTTGTTCTATAAAACTAAAGCAAAGTTAAGTTAGTAATACATCCAGGTTCATAACTTACAATACCTTTCTAGGTATCTTGACTATGCAATGACTATGATGACGGTGAATAGCATAACGAGGATATCCTTGTAAGAAACGTTTATAATCAAGCGTGCCTTTGAAATAACATCCACTGTTCCATACGTTTGTTCCATACGTTTGTTCCATACGTTTGTTCCATATGTTTGTTCCAACTGTTTGTGCCATATAACAAGCCAAGTTAAGTTACTAATTAATTCAGGTTCAAAACTTACAGCATATGTCTAGGTACTACTGAAAATGTCTTGGAAAATGATTTACCTGTGTTTCAATATCATAATTAACTGATCGAAATATACATAATCTGGAAGTCTCAAAGTCATAAAAATTGCCTGGACAACAATCGCTATTATAACGGGGCATTCAGGTACACTTGACAAAGATTGCTTAGGTCTGAATGATATTGATGTTGAGGTTTACCCATCTGTCTCGAACATACGCAGTCTGTGCATTACATATTGAAGGTGGTGGTATCATGTTACGGGTTTGCTACGTGCAGATACGGCTGTGATACTTGTTATGGTAAGAAACAGCGAATCCGGTCGTCTGCTGATTATGTCTTTGCACATTGCGTGTAGTCACGCTGTGGTAAATGCTTTCTATCTGCAGTTCGATTGTTTGAAAGAAACTAGCAATTCTTGGAATTGAAAATTGTGGTAAACATTAAAAACATCTTCCACTTAACTAGGTTTCGTGTTCGGGTAGCTCTACGCATAGGCGTAGGAGGCGGAGGGGCTGGGGGTGGGGGGCTGCAGCCCCCCAACCAAATATTTTTGAAAAAATTCGGGCAATATGCTGAGAATTTTTCGGGCACTTACTGAAAGAAATATTATTTGCAATGTATTTTTCAATGGTTAAAGTTATATCATTATTATTGTACCGACTTCCCCAATAATTATAACCAATATGGAAGGGTAATAACACGGCAAATGATAGTATGTTATTGGCAGGCGATGTAATAACCGCTGAATGCCTATATGATATGGACATTAAGATGTTGAATTTTTTGGGCAAGTCGTTACAGCCCCCTTCCCCCAAATCAAATAGGTCTCCTACGCCTATGGCTCTACGCGGAATGTCATAGCTATGAGACCATGACTTTAGTTGTCGTAGCATACACAGTCAAGGAGTACAATAAGAGTTCAGTGCTACATGAAACACGCCACATGACCCTTAACTCCGGGCGTCTCCATCTTGACGTAATCGGCCCAGATTATGTATACGTCAATGGATTCACTTGATTTTATTGCACTTGGCCATTCTGCAGAGATAACATCCTGTACAAATGTTGGAGTCATAACTGTGCTTTTCGACCATCCATACATCGTTTGAAAGCAACTTTCATGGAAGTAAGAGAACCTTTCTTCTTTCTAAAATTGCCATTACGTTTCTTATGATACGGATATATATCTCGAATAACTGACTGAGGCATATCACCAATGTTATCTATAAGATGTAGACCGGTACGACACGCCACACCCATTGAACAACAGAGTTTTGGCGAGAGAAGAAGAAACATGTTAAAATATGCAACCTACATGTCTGAAACATTTGACTGTGAAATTGTCATTACATCCTTATACCTTCTTAATTATAAGATAAAATACAGAAATTATATTACAATATGATATTCAACATGTCTGGAAATGTGTGAAACAGTATAATGAAAAAAGGCATATCAGGATCGTTTAAATGACTTGAAAATATCAATTAAAATTGCCCCAAAACGCAGTTAATGAAACTGTTCAAGATAAAGCAACATGACATATGTTGGAAAATAATGGTTGCATGTACCTTTTTTAACATTACTTTCATTCGTTATAAATTTACTTAATGAGTGTGTAATATGATCAAATTAACTCTCAACAGATATTTCAGAAGTTACTAGATGACAGTTCTTATGAGATACCGATGTCAGCGACGTATGTGGCTATGGGATCAGCGAATGTTGCTGAAGATACCTACTCATAAGATATATATTATGCCGGAAAGTAAGACTGAACTGTACGAAAACTAAAGAGCGATGTGTTGATTTATTTATGATTACATATATCATGCCGGAAAGTAGGACTGTGTAAGAATGAATTGAATTCGCAATACGTGTACTTTAAGAGAACTAAAGAGCGATGTTTTGATTTATTTATCATTTTTGCTGGACAGTATTACCTGGCATATTTTTTTTGGAAATATCATGTTCTCAAAAATATAAACAAAATATTTGTGTAGACCTGTTCAATGCAGTTCCGTTAAACTAATATGTTTTATATTTTGTGTATATTATATGCTTGTCAGTGGAAAAAAAAAACTTTAAACGTGATTTGAAAGGTAGTACTATGTGGCTATGCAACCACTTTTCAAGTATAATACTTATTAGGTGACATTCTTTATGATAACCGTTTTGGTTTTATGTTTGGCACAGGTGCCGTAGAAATGATTAGACATTTGTTATCATTAATACTGAAACAAAACTATGCACATTTTTGGATTTACGGAATGGATTTGCAACTGAATAGTTATTTTCATTTAAAGGCAAATATTTGCAGAAATAATTTCTTTAATTATATACACTAAAGTGGAAGCCTGGTAATAAGAATGCACTAACTAAATAGAAGGCAACATATTTTACTCATTATGTACTGATATATTTGTAACAAGAGGTGACTACCAATTTGAAAGCTGAATAAGGTATTTATCTATGTTATTAGGTTGAATGTTGACCAATAGTCGACCATTTTATTAAAGGCAACTAGCAATCGAAAAAGCTATTGCTTAATGATGTATATCAAAATGCTTTGAAAAGAACTACAACTAGTGGCTTTGTATTTTGTTCTAAAAGGTTTAATAAATACTGTCTTTGTATCATCGTTACAATATATTGTAACGCCGCCAACGTCTAGAAGTGAAAAACCTGTCTCGAAACCAACTGGAGGAGGGTAGGGGAGGTAGATGAGGGACGGGTACAGATTAACTCTAAATCAGTAGGCAGACACCAGAGTTGTAGGATTAATAAAAGTATAATTTCTCATCTCGTTCTACATCTACATCGTAAAGTATACAATATTTACATTTGCCCAATATAACGTACTTGGGTCGGGCACAACCCAATGATAAGCAGGGCTAAGATAGACTGGGGCTGCACATGGGTCGGGCAGTCTAGACATCGACAGGCCACCTGACTCGGGCAGCAAAGGGGTCTATGGCAAGCCGTTTTAACATTCAACCTCGTTATTCTAAATAATTCCACTTAAGTAGAATACAATTAAGCTTAAGTGAAATTAATTGCACTTAAGTAGAATTGTATTTTACTTAAGTTCAATTCAATTTCACTTAAGCTTAATGTATTCTACTTAAGTAAAATTTATTTTAGCTTAAGTAAAAGTGTCATTCTTTTCATTTAAGCTGAATGAATTTTACTTATGTAAAATTGAATTTTACTTATGTAGAATAAAATTAAATTTAAGTGAAATTGAATTTAACTTAAGCTAAATTGTATTCTACTTAAGGAGAATAAAAATGCACTTAAGCTAAATACAATTGCATTTTACTTAAGTAAAATTCAATTCTACTGAAGTAAAATACAATTTAGCTTAAGTGGAATTGAAAGATCGGTCGTATGCCAAGCTGTTTTAACATTTACTTCGTGCGGAGAAGTGGTTGGTCTGGGGGCAATGTTTACATGGTACCATGCCTTGTGGTACTAGTACCAGTGCTTGGTGGTGTGTCGTGTTGTAGTCGTTCCCTTGCCCTCAAAAGTGTCCTTCCAACTGCATCAGCAACAGTATGCAACGATTGATTGATTGGCTGGCTGGCTGCATTTTTCGAATGTCTAACGTTCAGACTGAGTGATAAACATAGCTTTGCTTCATTTGCTAAGGGTAAGTATATGGTGTTATGTTCGTACATACACAACTAAAGCTGGATAAGTATGGCAGTATGGGCGATAGGCCGCAAATAGTTACGTAACTAGTACGTCTTGAACGTGACTCTATAGGTCTCGCATCACAATTAATTGTTCCATTGACTTACACACTAAACTCGTCACTTTCAAGACCTGCCAAAGCATAGATAAAAGTTTTCAACTGGTATATCTTACCAACCACATGATAGCTGAGATCTTGGCCTATCATGGCACTTGCAAACTTTTATATCATGACCGTTTAAATTTTGAGCTAGAAGGGGAGCAAGTTTAGCATACTGAACCCCCACCGTTCCATCTGCTCGTTCGGAGTAATATCAACATTTAACAAAGATTTTCTAAAATGGTTTATATCACCTTCGATCCTCCCTATTTTCACACCATCTATACTTTAAATTATGCTCTTTCATATAAAGGCAGAACTATTGATGACAGTAACTGATAACATGCTTAAACAAGCTTTACCTTAGGTACTTTTACCTCTTTTCTCTGACAATGTTTAAACTTTTGAGCGGATGAACACTACTCTAATTGTGGTGCGGTACCTATAATAGTATACAAAGTTGCACTTCGCGGCAAGTACAGTGACGCAATGAGTAGCATACTGATTGACCAATCTCATTTCACTTAAGCCTAATTCTATTTCACTTAAGTAAAATGCAATTTAGTATAAGTGTAATTGCAAAGCTATGTAGCTGAAGTAGAATAGCATTTTACTTAAGTAGAATTGTATTTTACTTAAGCTTAATTCAATTAAGCTTAAACTTAATTGAATTTTACTTAAGTAAAATACGATATAGACAAAAACCGTTTGAACTTAAGCTAATATGAATTCCGCTAAAGTGGAATACGATTAAGCTTAAGTAAAATGCAATTCTACTTAAGTGCAATTATTTTAACTTAAGCTTAGTTGTATTCTACTTAAGTGGAATTAATTCTACTTAAGTAGAATAGCGAGGTGAATGTTAAAACGGCTTGCCATACGGGCATACCGCTGGACTCGGGCATCGCAGATGTCGGGCAATCCGCTGGACTCGGGCAGCACATGGGTCGGGCAATCCGCTGGACTTGGGCAGCGCATGTTTCGGGCAATCTGCTGGACTCGGGCAGCGCAGTGTCGGGCAATCCGCTGGACTCGGGCAGCGCAGGTGTCGGGAAATCCGCTGGACTCGGGCAGCGCAGTGTCGGGCAATCCGCTGGACTCGGTCAGCGCAGTGGTGCGGGTGTGGCAGGGAATAGTGTCCGGGCGTCTCACGGACACTTTCCCCTGAGAATTGTGTCTGTAGGACAACTTTCCCGGGGGGAATTGTGTCCGGAGGACAGTATTTTCTGTCTGGACGGACTTTATCAACTAGGATAAAACGTCCGTGTGTGGTGATTTTCTGTCCGCGCGGACAGGATGAAAAGAATAGCACGGAACAAAATAGGATAAAAGTGTCATGTATAAGTACCTGGATGAGTGATTGATAGTTAGTCAGAAAATTGTCATGAGAGCTGTCATTGAATGACAGGGTTACACCTCACTGATGTAGGAAGCATACATTGGAATGGAAAAACATATACTTTGGTATCTATTGTAAGCATTTTGAAATGTTACAAATTAATCTTTGAAGTGAACTTGCAGAATTGTTTATATTACTGACAGAAGTTCTCACTGTAGACTTACAGCATAGCAACAGTATAGAAAGGAAACACTTCCTGTTTATTAACCAAGTAGCATATTTTACTCAAATAAAATGTTGTTAAATAAGCACATGGGTTCGCTGGGGATGACTTTTGGACGAAAGCCCTTGGCTTTGTTGGTGCTTTAGTTATGTACTACCTGGGAATGTACTGCCTAAGAAATTTTATAGGATACTTCGTTATGACAATAATTCACCTATACTGAACTCCGTTATGTCCATGCGTCATTCTTGCTTTACATCACAATTCAGTTTCTTTGTATTTGGAAATTCATATCGATAATTATCAAGTCCTCTAACATTGTTTTACATATCGTAACCACTTTAATTACTGTGGAAGAATGTTTAATGAATATTCATACCACGTACATGTTTGCATAATGAAACTATCACCAGCACAAGACCCATCGAACCGTACATTAGTAGCCAACCCAGCTAACCTTCTGACAATTAAGTGATGGGCAGGTGGCCAACTGATTGCCTATAGCACATGCGACCCGCTGCAGTGTCTGAGTGCATCCCGGCACCAAGATACTAAAAAATATTGGAAAGTCTATCAAAAGAAAGAGAAATTAAAGTAACACTCCTACTGCCTATAGCCTGCATTCGCATAACTTGAGTGTTAAAACAATCAAATCGAGGAGTTGCAGGTAATTTAATTGATCCCCCAAAATGGACAAGACAGGGACCCCCCCCCCCCTTGCTGCCTTGTGTTTTAACTAGTATACGGGGACTAATTCCAGGTCATCTTTTCTAGTAAAATCTAAAAAGTCCTGACCTACCTGGCACATATAAGATTTTTTTTGGGTACCCTAACAATTTCAAACACTTAATCATTATTGAAATTGAAAGCTCAATAGCTCCTTAAGTTATCATTAAAGAGGTCTTTTATACAAACAATACCTTTCCCGTATACCATTAAATGTAATCGAATTATTTATTTTAATAATAGAATTATTTCATAAGATGTTTCTTATAAGAACCAATTGGGACGCAGAAATTACAACTTGCCCAAGCATGACAAATTTCGTCAATGAAAACATTGCCGGTTTTTACATCATCTTTATGCAAATTACATTGAAAAAGGAAGTACCCGCCATATTTTCTTAGATAAAATTCAACAAATTCAGGGTACAGTCCTGATGAAAGATACTGTACTCTTCATCGGTATCCAGCTCAGGGGAAGTCATTTTGTAATATCAGATCGGGCTAAGTAAGTTAACGGTCTCAACTCTTAATGCACAACAGAAGTGTAGAACCTTGCGTGCAAATATGTAACTACTAAGAATTTTTGGGCCTGCGCGTTACATTCAACGTTAACGACGTAGACGGCACATTCGGCTTACTTCACTGAGTATAGTATACTTCTTACAGTAGAATGCAAATACGCATGCGTGAAATAAAAACTTTTTCACACCGAGAACGTAGAGCGGGAGATTTCCACATTTCCCGCGTACTGAGTAAAGTATATTGACTCGGACCCCGGATTTGACCTCCATGCTCCGGATGGCGGGAAAACTTTCCGCCTCTGCGTATCGGTTGAAATACTTTTGCCGTCGACCTTCATGGTTGATCTTTCTCCAACGTTTAGAAATTCCGACCATCCAAACAACGACCGTAATGATAGTAACGATCGATAAGCAGCAGAGTCAGACAGACATGACTGATCAGTTCAGAATGTTTGTTTAACAATGTGCCTCCTTCTGACAGTCGACGATCGATATATAGCGGACAGCGTCCCTCTGGAGTGTAGTCTCCATGAGAATAATAACATTTGGCCACCTCCTTCCCACAACAGTCGACACTCGAAGTATTGGTCATGCTTTAAGCTGAGTTTTGAGGGTGCATGCTGACCGATATATCATTGTCAACTTAGTCTTTGCTGGTAAATTACCTCTTTACAGGCAATAAGGGAATGTAGATAGGGCCAGAAACGTTTGTCACTCAACAGAACCACGTTAAAGCTCTTAAAGAGAACCAGGACACTTTCCACGGTGGCGTAGAGAGGTGTCCGTAAGACACTATTCACGCAAAGAGGACACTATATCCTAGTAATAAGTGTCCTACGGACGCACGGACACTCATTACTGCCACACGGGCACTCTAAATGCTTATACACATCGTTTGGACTTAGGCAAATATCATGGGCTTTACCACGCGCCGCCAAATGGAAAGTTCCTCGTCTTGCACCCGACCGACCTCTTCAATAATGAAAGAACCCTTCATTAAATACCCCGGAAATAACCCCGTATAAACACGTCCGTACATAAACTGTAAAAAGGCTTAGACCAATCAGGGACTACCTGTATATAACTACAGTGAGCTGCGACCAATGGGATCGACTCACAC
>KN883015.1:1426-45899 GCA_000934455.1 Apostichopus parvimensis
GAACCCCTTCCCCTTCTCGAACCCCTTCCCCTTCTCGAACCCCTTCTCCTTCCCCTTCTCGAACCCCTTCCCCTTCACCTTCTTGAACTCATTCCCCTTCTCGAACCCCTTCCCCTCGATCTCGAACCCCTTAACCTTCTCGAACCCATTCCCCTTCTCGAACCCCTTCCCCTCGATCTCAAACCCCTTCACCTTCTCGAACCCATTCCCCTCGATCTCGCACCCATTCCCCTTCTCGAACTCCTTCCCCTCGATCTCGAACCCCTTCCCCTTCTCGAACCCTTCCACCTCTCGAACCCCTTCCCCTTCTCGAACCCCTCCCCCTTCTCGAACCCCTCCCCCTTCTCGAACCCCTTCCCCTTCTCAAACCCGTTCCCCATCTCGAACCCCTTCCACTTCTCGAACCCATTCCCCTTCTCGAACCCCTTCCCGAACCCCTTCCCCGTCTCGGAACCCTTTCCACTTCTCGAAACCTGCCCCCGCACACATGGACCACTGCTGTACAAACCTTTGCGGGTGTATGAGATCAGAATTACGTAATATGAGCATGATGTCAGACTGTGTCGCTAAAGTTTCAAAACGACTTGAGCAAGTTGGATATTTCAACTGGGGGATTCGTGCGCCGATTTGTACATGTGCTGTACATCTCTCATTCGTAGACAACAATATATAAGATCTGAACCTTCGAACCTGCAAATGGCTATTTCCCAGGCTTGTCAGTGAAACGTACGTAAGATTGGTCATTCTTGTGTTAAGCATCACTCTTGTTACTTTGTCGTTAAAATATTGCGACTTACAAAGTTAGAAACTTGTAGAGAAAGCTTTCCACCTTACAATTCTGATATTTCTCATCGGTGTGAGGGATAGCCATATGTAATCTACACGGATATTTTTACATTAGGCTAACATAGGCTTAGGATCATAGATGTAGCCAATGCAGTAACACTAGTAATACTTAGTAATACGAGTAGCTAGGTTTAGTCTAATGCTCGTCATATTGCACTATTCCCAGCCTAGGCCAAGTTATATTGTTCCTAGGCCATGTTATTGCGAAAGTTTAGGCCATAGGCATAACATTCATTGCAGCCTATATTAACTTAGGGCCTAGCCTAGGCCTAGTAAAGGTGCAAAGATGTAGGCCCTGGTACGGCTATACTGTATTGGGTCTATAGCAGTGTTTCACTTAACTGCAGATTACCCACCACCTATGTAGTTCCACTTTGATGCTGGCTTGGTTGTCATGGTCACTGGATAGCCTATAGGCTAAGTGACAATGCCAGTATTCAGGTAAGTTCACACAATAAAGACCCATTGAATTGACCGCGACTTCGAATCGATAATGCCACGACATTGACACTACTGTACTTTTGGCATAGTTTAGACACTCGCTTACGACACTTTGATTTCACTGCGACAGAGAGATTAAATTCAACTTTGTGTATATTTGGAAGAGAGACATACACTGACGATGTAATCCAGCGGTTATTTTGGTGTTTTATTGTGTTTATTTTGGTGTTTTTAAAGAAAGATGCACACTAACAGTGTAAATGCCTTGTTTTTACTGCAAATCCTTGAAGCTTTGTCATTGGAATTACTTTGGACTGTACTTTTGGAAGAGAGACTATGAACAACAGCAGTGCAGGAGGCTACATTGGTCTGTTAAGGGCATTGAAGACTTGCCCGCAACCGTGTGCCGAGCTCTGAAAAAGTTAACTTTCCATTGCTTGCAAGTGAAGTTTTCTGCTTTTCGCTACAAAATGCAGACAGTAATGAAACGTGATACCTTGTTATCTTTTATCTAGACCTGAGATGTCCACGCTGCTATGTACACTCTGTTTTGGGTATTGACCGTAGCTGTACAGTATGTATTGACTGTACACTAGTGTCTAATTACTGATGGTAGCAAGCTGTGTGCGTATTTTCTGGGATTGATGGTGGTGTCTAACACTTCTGTTACACCTCATCCGAAACTAGGTCAGATTACCGGCATTAGACGTTTCTTTTTGTGCGAGTCTTTACACCCTTTAATTTATCATTGCCACACCCCAAACTTGATGCATCGTTCTCATAATTCATATATCTGTGTCTCTGTACAAGGTGACCATGGTGCCAGTGTTGGTTTTAATTGGTGTCTTCCAAGTTGCAGTGTATTCTGCAAATCTGCAATTACTCCGTTGGATTTCAACAGGGACCATAATATTTTGAAAGAGAAAGTCTACCTGTCTTCAAAACTGGTGGCCTTGTGGTTCAGTCATAATGGACCTTGGGGGTTGCTGATAAATTTGAAATTGCCAACATATTTCAAAAAATACTTTTCATGGATATTCAGAGTCTTCAGGATTTTTCCAAAAACTTAGTGTCGGTATTTATTTTTGCAATTGGTAACATTTCTGGAAAGATGACAACCAAACAGAAAATCTGTGTGCAAAGGTAGGATCCTTTTGATCAATAGATGAAGGTGGGTTTGTCATTTGACCAAATGTCATTTACATAAATTCCATATATCTATATTCTTTATTCGATGACAGATTTGAATCACATTCTACAGAAGAAACTTGCCACACTACAGAAACATTAACCAGCACTACTACTGTACACTAATTAGAATATAAAGATGGCAGCCAAAAGGAGAGCTGGCTCTCAGTTAACTCAAGACAACTGGGAAGATGATGATGAAGATGAAGTAGCAGTTGTTGAGGTAATTCTTGGTTACAGAGTGACTGGTGTATCAATCAATCAATCAATCAATCAATCAGAAGACATTTATATAACGCCAAAGTCAACAGAAATTGTTCAAAGGCGCTATTAGCCTAAGTGGTCATTGGTAACTTCTCACACCTACACACCAAAGTGTGCGCAATTCAATCCATCTCTCCTGGGGCACCACAGTGCACCACAACCATGTGTCCCCGGGGGACTTCCCATAGGGAACAGCCACAAACCGGCGCACGCAACTATATTTAAAAGTTACCTCGCAAGTCCCCATTTAAACACCTGGGTGAAGAGAGGGAATGGAGATGAAGTGCCTTGTGGAAAAGCAAATAAAAAGAATAAACATGGGATTTTTCTTTCCCTAAAGTGTAATGTGTTACTTTACAAAGAATGTCATGAAAAAAGAAAGGCATGTTCTGTTTTGGCTTGATTAATTGTGGCAGATAACCTTTTAAACCTTAAGGTCAATATTTAGTTAAGAAAGAAAAGTTCCACTTTTGATGACCACGTGATCGTACCTTACGAATAAAGTAACATCTCGTTACACAGATTTGTTATCTTTCAAGGATTAAAGATCAGTTTAAAGTTTGAACCACAGTGGTTCGGAGTTGGTGTAGTCTTCCACGTATGACATCACAGATTATTGCACATCCATTCATTCAATTGAAGTGAATCAACTGTATAATATATTTGATATCTGAGCTTTACAAGCTGTAGAACTGGGATGTACAGTAGGAAGAAAGCAGGGATATAATTTGTCTAGTATCCCATAGCAAAGTACTACACAAAATGGAAAAATTGCTAAACAATGCAATAATGTATCACAATTTTTGTAAACATATATTATTTTATATAATATTATATTTTACCAGGCAAGTTCACAGCATTTCAAACTGCTGCCACAAAATTTGATTTACTTAATCATTCCCTGGAGTTTGTTTCATTTCTCACGCACTGCATCATGTTTTGTAAGTCGCAGACTTCATTCGATACTTTTAAATGGCGACTTAAGGCATGAAATTAATTTTGAGTTGTTAAGAGTGTTAAAGGTAAGAGGACACCTGACAAATTCCCCTCGTTCTCTGCAAAATGATTCTTGGGATACAACTAAATACACGCAGAAAGTTTGAACCCCAAAAATATATTAATTACGTACTAATTTCATAGCTAAAACGAATGTGCATTTTCGCATAGGAAACGACTGGTTTTTCACTAATATGCAAATTACTTGATGTGTAAGGAGTGACTCTCGTTGTGAGAGGTTTTGATATGAAAAGAGTTGGTATGGAAACGCGACATATGACTGTGTTGAAGGCCTATTCAACAGTTTACTGTACTACACAGTATATTACTAACGTAGCTGTAAGCCCTATCACACACAGTGTAGTGCCCTGTGGGATAAACTATGAACGTGGCACAACTAGTGCCTATATAAATACAACTGGACAATTCTGCCTAGAATAAGTGTGTTTACTCAGTTTACTCTTTGGTGATGCTATGAGGTATGAAGTCACCCTCTGAAGTGAGGATTTACATGTGCTCCTTATATTATGATTGGTTATATGTGGTTTGCCTTTCAGACGGGTGTACAGATTGCAGAACAATCCGTTTTGGCTAAGCGGAAGATAAAACGAGCTCACAGGAGGATCGGAAACACTGACGGTGGTGTAAGTATCATTATCATTGCTTTCTCCCAAATTGTAAAACATTTGCGATGGGGCAGTACATGTTGATAACTAGTGTTTCATGGATTATTTTGTATGTACTTGTCATTGCCATTATTGGCAAGTAGTGGCGTTTGATAAAAATGAAGAACTCTCTTTCACTTCCTTGACTAAATGAGGATAATGATTGTATAATAATAATAAAAATAATAATAACAATAATAATAATAATATAAACATATTTCAATTGTCTTATATTTCAATGGCCTAAGTTTTCCGGTGTCTAATTGTCTAATTCTATTTGCTTAACAGGTCTCATATCATTGCTTTCTCTACTTTCTCCCAAATTGTAAAACATTTGCAATGGGGAAAAACATGTCGATAGTGTTAAATGGATTATTTTGTACGTACTGTGTAATTACCATTATTGGCAAGTACTGGCATTTGATTAAATGAAAAAGTCATTCACTCCCTTGTTTAAATGAGGACAATTATTGTTTAATAATAATATTAATGATAATAATATAAAAAATATAAAAATATTTCAATTGTCTAATTCTATTTGCTTAACAGGTCAAAGCGAGCCCATTTGGAGGATTTAAAGGATTTGCTCTTAACCCATCAACTTCAGCGGCTAAACCGACCATCGGCTCAGGTTTTCAGGTTTCCAGCTCCAAAACACCGTTAGGTTCAGGTTTCCAAGTGACAAGCTCGAAACCCGCATTATCAAGTACTGCATTATTCCCGAAAACAACTTCGAATCCAACCAGCACACATTCCAGTTCGGAAAATGCGGATGCCAAACCCGGTGGGATTATGAACACTGCCCTCAACGGGAGTGCAAGCTCGTCCAGCTCACAGACCAACTCGGAGTACTGTTCCAAGCTGAGGGCATTAAATGTAGCTGTAAGCTCCTGGATACAGCAACACGTAGCCAAGACACCAGTGTGTGATCTGACCCCCATATTTAACGACTACCGCAAACATTTGACGGAGATCGAGAGGAAGTACGGCTCTAGTACTAAAACTTCCTCGGCGACATTTGGAACGAACGACGCCAAAACTGTATCACAGAGGGCCGCCAAAGAAGACAACGAGAATGAACCGAAAGCTGATGTCGGAACATCGCAATCGAAAGGAGTCGGCTTTGTCCCGACCGGCCAGTCCGGATCAAATGCCGAACCAGTCGCAAAACCACAGAGCGGTCTGTTTGACACCGGAGGAAGTAAATTAACATTCGGTGGGAGTAAATTAACATTCGGTTCTTCGTCAATCAACTTTGGTAATGCAGGTATGAATATTGCAATATATTTTGTGTAGAATCAAAAAAAAGAACCGCGTCAAAGTCTCCGGATATGCTACAAAGTCCGATAATGTTCACTTGAGCTTTGATTTCTACAAGCATTCTACTCTCCCTGAGAGCATTGTTGCCTCATTGAGACAGTTTGAATGTCTCAGTTTGGAACAATTTTGAAAACTCCTGGAGAGGAATATGAAAAACCTTTAGCAATTTTTTTAGCAGGCTAAAATTTGATGGCAATACTGATGACCCTTTTAAAGCTGAAGTTTCTCTTTTATTGTAATTTGGTATAAATTTATGGATCACTCCCTTGGCAAGCTCATGTTCACATATACTTGGATAGCCTTCAGTATTTTAAAGCCTCATTATGCATTTGATTTCTTGAGTAGGTTCATGTTTAAAGTGAGTTAGTTGCAAGGAATACTTTATTAGGTTTTGCATTGCAAAGTGCTATGCAAATATGGTCAAATTGCTATAATAATAATATATCAATACCAAATATTAAAGTGCTGTTATCATGAGATAAAACATGCTCAAGAGCACTGTACAAAAGAACCAATACCTGGAATATAAAATTACCAAACTTAAGAAAACCTAAAAATAATAAAAACAGCAATAAAGTAAAAAATGATATAAGACAGGGTTATAAACCACAGTAAAGAACATAAAAATACAATTCTAAAGATGGATAGCATTTCTTGTTTCACACAGAAACCATAGTAATTATAAGAGACAGAAATCAGAGCCTTCAAGAACTGCTACACAAAATTTGAACACCAAATTATTGAACACCAAATTATAAACACCAAACACCAAATATGAACACCAAATTATTCCCTGAGTTGACAAGTACCCTCCTGTTTGGTAGGTACCTTAGAAGAAAAGAAAGTTTTTCAGTCTGGAAAAGAGTTAATTTAAGCAAACCTATCTCTGTATACATCTGGGTAGGATTGATACAGGTCTGTTAAATAGGTTGAAAGGTTTTTCCAGGTTACATGGAAATCCAGAGGATTTAATGGTACATCCAACAGGAGTGAAGCATTGACTCAGAAGTGGGTGTTGTATTATGACATTTACCACTTTTTGTTACAGTTCTTAATTAGCATTGCTGCCCTCTATTTATATGAAATGTGTTTTTGTGTACATGTGCTGTTAGTGGCTGCTAACTTCAGTCAGGTATGTGGATACTCCACAACAACGCGAGACAGGACATTAAAGACAGACTTACGAGAGCAGAATTAAAACATCTAATTGTCTTCTGTACTAACATATTTGAGAATACTTAAGTGGGTCGGGGGGGGGAGGGGTAGAGGCAGTTCTTAAATGTTAAAAATTTAGTTTGATTTGGAGTATATATGTTCTGTAGACAGGTATAAGTACTTTTGTTCTAAATACTTAAACCAGAGTCTTACTCAGGGGGGAGGGGGAAGGGGTGGGGTGGGAGGGAGGGTGGAGGCAGTTTCTTAAATGTGACAAATTTAGCTTAGATTTTTTGATTTGGATATGTTGGACTGTAGACAGGTATCAGTACTTTTGTTCCTAAATACTTAAACCAGAGTCTTACCAGCAAAAACAAGTAGTGAAACAGACAGTTCTGTTTAGTTTAGTTTGAAATGAAGAATTGAAATTTCAATTAGGTAGAGCTATCAGCTAAGATATTATCAGTGTGTATACCATGTCGATCAGAAAGTGCAGTAGTAATGATGAGACATGTTAGCTAAAACAACTAGTGATGGTGGAATATTTTGCATTGACATGCTATCATGTGTTAGAGTATCTCAAGGCGGGCAGAAAAGTCATGTATTGTTGTAGCTTGGTACAATGGATATGTACTGTGATGGAATGGACACAATTGCCTAATAGGAATACCACAGTATGAGTTTCTTACCAAAAGAAAAGGAATGAAGGTAGAATGAAAATAAGACGAAGAAGAAGAACAAAAAACATTCAATTGCATTGAGATGTTGACATATTCATACATTGCAGCTTTTACACACTGCTTCAATTTCTTATATTAATATTATGCAATCACTGGTGCTCCTACCTACTGGAATCATTGCCTCTAAAAACAAGAAAGTGAAGAAACTACTTCATCTTTATGGACGAATGCTACAGTTTAGTTTTACTGAAATGGTGCAAAAAGCTGGTAATTACTTTGATCCCGAAAAAAATGTTTGCAAAATTTTGTTAAAAAAATTCTCAAGTGTTGCTATTAAGTTTTAGAAGTACTCAACTAGTAGAATGTCTGTCATATACTCATACAGTATGTATGTTGTATTTCACGCTCATGCATATTAAACCACCCAACTGTTCTTATGCGTTGTCTCTCCTATCTTTGCAGGTACGTCCATAGGTAACGCTGCTGGTTTTTCATTCACTGGAGCGACAGCCACTCAAAAGAAGGATCAAGGTAAGAAATACAACCCTGTAAGTAGGGTTGTTGAAGATACTCTATGTGTAGACAGACTCCTATCAGATGTTGATCCAGGGCTGGGGGAGTGATGTTCAGGGGGTGGAGGGGGATAGTGCATCCCTCTTCAACCCACACAAAAAAATTAAAACTATTATATTAGTACAACCATGCGTGTAGACCTAATTATGGACCTAATATGTAGCCTTGATATTCCTGGCTAAATGGGAGCCTGCTTCAACAACCCCCATGAGCCACAAGCCCATGGGCCACAAGCCTACCTAAAATCCTGGATCATCCTCTGTTTTGAGCTTTGAATGCTATTGTGATGGTGTGAGCAGATCTGAAAGTGTGGGTGGTGTTTGACAGGTAAAATGGATCAGAGGGTGGGTCCGAGGGGATGGGGGTCAGAGGTGCAGAACATGGGTCGAACATCAATTTCTTGACCAGTTAGACGTGAACGTGTAATAGGGAGTAGACAGTCACACATTAAACTTTACACCTAGTTTATTTATTGTTCTAGATTCTCTTAACTTTTTTTATTCATTAATAATTGATCAAAGGTTTCATTATTATTTTCTTTTTTCATGATTTAGAAGAGCAGAAAGAGGCAAACGACGATGAAGACGAACCCCCAAAAGAGGAAGTGAAAATAGTGGAAGAAAAAGATGCTATATTTTCGATAAGGTACGATATTAATCGTTTTGATAATGTTTTCCTTCTCTCCAATATTTATATCAATTAATGAAGAATGGGAGACTTCCCTTTGGTAATGCTTGGAAAAGGGAAATGAAATTGTTTAGCTCCAAAAATGAGTATGAAGCAGTGACCTCAGAGGGTTACAAGCCCTGTGCTCTACCCACCACGCTCTACTGATTGTGCTCTACCTACTATGCTCTACCCACTCTGCTTTACCCACTGAGCTCTACACACTGATCTACCCACTCTGCTCTACCCACTGAGCTCTACCCACCGATCTACCCACTCGGCTCTACCCACTCTGCTCTACCCACTCGGCTCTACCCACTCTGCTCTACCCACTGAGCTATCCAGCCAGTAGTTTGGGATAATCCTTATATAGCCACTTATTTACTGGGGGTGCCAGTCACACCTTGCAAACTGTCTAACTAGAGATCAGATCCTACTATTGACATACATGAAAAGTGGAATTTCTCTTGAAATTCCTTCCCTGCTTCCTTCTGGGTTTTATAGAATGAAATTAAGGAGGGGTGGGGGTTCCCTAGATATGCAGTATGTAGGGTACTGTAGCCAAATATATTCTTGGTCAGATTAAACAAATCTGTGCTTATTGGATGCAAATCTTAATATTTTGAACTATACTAATATAACTGTGGAAATTAAGATTTGTTATTTCATTAAGTTGATGAAGTTTGGAAATTAAAGATCGTTACTGGTTCAGTTATATCACTATTTACTTCTAGGGGCCCACTCGATGCAACAACTGTTCATTGCCTTAGGCAGGGCGTTTCCATATCTCTGACGTGTCTAGTGTAGCTTACAATTGAAAATGACCAAAATTGACTCAAAAAGCTGCAATTTAGTAAGAGAGATTCATCTCTTTGTCTTCTTTTTGTTTTTTTTTCATGTCAGGTCCAAACTTTACTACAAGAAGGACGGTGCATATAAGGAAAGAGGTGTAGGCATGCTCCACATCAAGAAGTTGGAAAAGTCTGGACAACTTATGCTGAGAGCTGATACTAGTCTAGGTAAGACTTGGAACTATAACTGGGCATCTTAAAGGTGGCATTGCATGGGGGGGGCAGATGGAGGGGGGAGGAATGTGAAAGAAAGGAAAAAACACAGTGCTTATAAAATCAAGACCTTGGTTCATCCTCTATAGTCATAGATTGTTCCAATGTTGTGTTTCAAAGATTTGAAATTCATTCACTTTATTTGGAATGAGTTTTTATTGTGCAATGATCAGTGATGTGATATGTTGACTACACAAAAGGCTCCTTTGTTTTCTTTCAAATTTGAAAATGATTATAAAATTGTAAACTTAGTAAATCACAGAACTGTCTCATTGTGCAAGGTTCTAGAAACAAAAGTTATATTATACCCTGCATCGACCACTTGTATTCTTTCTTGTCACACCCATCATATCCCACCCCCATTCCCTCCATTACATATAGTATTGAATTGAAAACGGGACATTTGGTTGAAAAATGAATCAAAACGATATATGATCAAGTCTCGGGAACCATGCACAGTGCTTTAAAGGGACATTCCAGTGATTGCTAGTATCCTCTCTGCATCATCGGCTCAGACCCCCATCCTCATGGCAGTTTTTGTCGAGACGGTACAAACTTTTGGTCGAAGTTGGTGACAATATTTGTAAATGTATTCTGGCAAAAGCCGAGTGCAATGTTTTAATTGTATCTTGTTTGAAGGATAAATCAACAAGAAGATTACGATTGGAAAGTATTAGCATTGGAAGATTGTTTATCATGATGACATCATTGACCACCCACTGTGATCCACTTCTAGCAGCAAGGGAAAGTTGAGCCAGTCAAAAGAGGTCAAAAGAGGTTCAATTAACTATATCCTGCATTAGGAACAAAGGTATTGAGATTGAGAGGGTTTTCAGCTAACTGTAGAATAGCTTTCTCTATCAAGATGCCTATTATATTGTCCACCACCAATGTAAACCCTTTGATTTTTTTTCCAGCTGTTGACCAATCAAGACACATATTACATAATTCACCACCGATATTTCCCTTTAAAATGCTTTTTTCCCCAGCTGTTGACCAGACACATAATACACAATTGATATTAACCCCTCTATTGTTATCTTTCTCTGATAATACAGGTAACATCATTTTCAACATCAGTGTACCCAAAGGTCTGCCAGTCGAGAGGCAGGGTAAAAATAACGTCATCCTGATGGCACCCATGAACCCGCCCGCCGACAAGCTCTGTCCGATCTGCAAGCTGAAATACCCCAACCCTCAGACCAGCAACAGATGCGAGAGCGATTGTTCGCCAGAGCCCACGGCCATCCTACTCAGGGTCAAGACAGGAGAGGATGCGGACAGATTGAAGGAAGAACTTGACAAAGTCAAAGAATGAGGAGAGAAAGAGCTGAAATGGCATGAAAATGAAAAAATTAATTAGCAATGCTTAGGGAAGGAAAAAACAAAATTGTGACCCATTCTGTCAAAATCAGGGACATGTTGCCAAATAACAGGTTTGAGGGAATTCCCCATTGAAGCTAAGAAAGATAAAAATATGAAATTGTTCATAGGGGCAGGGGTAGATTGGACTTCGGGAATACAGGCTCGTAATTGGATGCTTCACCGGGCTTCCGCTGAAGCACTGGTTTTTCTCCTTTGTCGTGAAAGGTACTAGTTTTGTTTGAGCTATCGAATACACCTTTCGTTGCAAAGCCCCATGGTGTATCATTTAGCCAGTAGCAACATATACCCCTGTCTTGCTCTGCACAGGGGTTGAATTTTCACTTTTTCGGTTTTAATTGTCTGTGATTTGTAAAATTTTATTCACTGTGGATTTGAAAATTTAAAGGATGGTACACAGATGAAACAAAAGGAAAAGTTGCTTAGCAACAAACTTTCAGACCCCAAAACCTAGATTATATTCAACCAGTTTGTAATTATAAGAACAGTTATGCATTTCCAACATTAATATACTTTTGAGTCATTTTTAAAGCTGGAAAGTCGCTTTATTAAGATAAAATCAAGAAATAAATATGTAATTTTTTTTCATCATGTCACTGATATTGACAGAATGTTTCACACATGTAGAGAAAAGTTTTGAAAGCATCCTCCATTTTTTCCCCGTCAAATTTCAAAACATGCTATAGAATGGCTACGTACTAGTGTGAAACGAAGAAAGGCTGGTAGTATTGGTTCAGGTTCCTCCACCCACTGCAACACATAGCCTCAGGCTCGGTTTGTAGAATTCTGCATTTTAGGTCACAACATATTTCTTGAAGTTGCCTTGGGATAGTCTGGTTAGATACCGTGATAAAATAGGAAGGGTGCAGCAGTTTATTAAATCCTCTACAGCAAGGCTGAATCAATATCAATCAAGGGAGGTTATATCTGCAGTCTAGTAGTGTCTGATGTGTTGAACTGTGGTAATAGGCTAGGCAGCCTAGCTGCTAGGCTAGGCAGCCTAGCTGCAGCACCCCTCAATTTCTGCCTTTTGACACAATGTCTTATGTTTTAATGTGTGTTTTTCTTTTTTAAAGTGAAGCACTTCCTTAAACTTTTTTGCCCATGGCAGAATAGCGATATATATCTCTTAATATCGTATATTCATGTTTAATTAGACAGATGGGTTTATAGGTTACGTTGCAAAGGAAAGAAGCTTTGTGTAATGTTTCAGAGCTTTCTTTTGTAACTCTATTCAAATTATTAATTTTGCTCATTTTATTTTTGACAATGAAACTGACAAATATTGAATATATGTAAGTCATATTAACATTATAGAAACATTTAAGACTCTCAGAGCTATATTTACCATGCATCGCATGCAGAAACCAGATTAAAGCGGACTTTTTCACTTTGATTGCAATTTTCAGGACATTCAACTTAAACTACAAGTGTTCCACCAAATGAGAATGCCATTGATCAAGCTAGAGAACTTCCTTAATATACCCCCCCCCCCAAAAAAAAAAATATATATAAAAAATAAATAAATAGCCAGCAAGGGTAAATAAGTGTGTGTTTTATTGAAGGTTTTATCGCCCAAGCACTTTTCATAATACCAATCATCATAAGCAAATCTCAGATTCAATGTTTGTCTACTTTTCGTTATGATTCAAAATTGAAACTGGACTTTTTAATCTGATGAAATAAAGTTTTGATAGATTTTTCATATGGCATTATATCAATTTTTGGCAAAAGGAAGCTGCACAAACTGCTTAAATCATAAATTAACATAAATGGATGACTCTAGGCAAGAATGTCCGTTTTGATACGACATAGTCCAAGAAAATAGAAAAAAAATAAAATCAGGGCTTTTAGTGTTTGTAAAGCTGTTCCTGTTTTTCAAGATATTCACGTATAAAATATGCTATGTCCCTGAAATACTCATTTAAGGCTAAATTGATGATGGTGTTGGCTCCTCAGTTCAGGCTTACATGTCAATATTTGTAACCTCTAACTCATTCAAAACCTTTTTTTTTTAATTTCTTATGAACAACAGAGCATCCTTGGATGACATTCAATACAATTTGTCCTAGACCAATTTGTGATGCACCATTAAAACCGTTTATTGTGAGGCCATAAAAGTGTGTTTTCCCATTCAGGAACTCACCTAACGATTTGCTTGTAACATCATGTAGTCCAACCGCCTTCATTGATGAGCCTCAAATGTTTAAAGGGGGGTCATTTCTCAAATATTGGGGTGGTATGGAAATTTAATCTGTTCTCAAATTGGTCTATGACATGTTCATATTAATTTTGCCTTAAGTCATTCTCTAAAGAGGTTTCATCAACAATACCTCGATTGTATGTCATTAGAAGTGGGCATAAATCCCAACCATCATTATTGATCTGTCTGATACAGATAACTGTTATGAACAAACCCACCCCCCCCCCATATATTTCCTCTCCCAACCTCCACAGCCAGGAGACACAGACCCCCAACCATCATTCTTGATACATGTGATAAAGATAACTGTCATGAACTACTTCCCCAAACAGCTACGAAATAACCGATTGCATTTGAGAGATATCACAGATTTAATGTTCCTTCACACTCTAGGTTGAAGACTTGATCAAGTCTAAATTTGAAAATCAATGAGCCACATGTTTTTCTGTCTGCTATTTCAAATTATATTAATTTTTATTTTTATTATTATTATTGGAAGTTTTACTTGACATAAGATGGCATTGGTAGCATTGTCGAACAATTTTAAGACCGTCTTGAAACTATGAGATGAAAAACGGAGAGAAAGTAATAGGGTATCAGAACCTAGTAGTAGTACTTTGAGTGGCGGTACACTGATGTTTGTTCTTGAAATAAAATAATCTGGAAATTTGGTTGTTGAAAAGCGTGTGAACGATGAAGTTGGGATAATCTTGATAAGGTTGAGATAATCATAACTTTTATAGAAGAAATGTAACACTTTTCTTTCATGTTAGTCATATATCCTGGTGCAGTCTGGTTATACATGGACATTTCGTTACTATGCAGTATGAACCATATCATTGCTTATCTTTTTGTTAGTTACCCAGTGAACATGCAATATCTACTGGGGGTAGGGCCAGGTGGAGGGGGTGGCGAGGGGCGGGGAGGGTGCTATGAAGCAGCTGGCATGATATAATTTAAGTTATAGCTGACAACAGATTGGTGTTCTGACCATACAGTGTGTGTATTTCGTTCGCAGTTGAAATTTTTTTTTCAAAGTTTGTGTTGGTTCGATAGAGAAAATGGTAAAATATATGTTATTGACAGGCTTCAAACAGTTTTTTGGTCCTTGAAAATTCAGTTTGAAATTTGTGTCAGGTTGATTTGCAGCTCAAGAGATGTTGAATTATAGTAGAGAAACCAACTGGCTAATTAAGGTTTCAATCATGAAAAGTGATATGTAAATCCTTGATGATTTTGTAGGAGTTACAACAGTAGGCCTATGCTTTTTCATTATTTGTCATAGCCGATAGCCAGCTCAGAATTATTTGCATATTTAAGTCAGGTTTTCTGTTAATTTTGGGCTAAATTTTGTTATGCTATTCCATCCTAGGTGGAGGCACGGTGTAAGGGTTAAAGTGTGTCCGTACCATAACCTCAACAGGAACCAGATTCTCTTGACCTGTTCAAAATTGGTCAGATGCTGAGGTAGACCCTCTGTTGGACAGGGTTTCAAAATGAGCTTCTGTTGGCTTCCTCACTCTCGGGACTCGCTACACTAAACTACAAACTCACAAATTGCTTAAGTTGTCAAGTTTCATATCAACTTATGAACCAGTGATATATAGAAATATTGTCCAGTTTTCAGATTACCATATTTTGTGTGATTAGTGTCATTAAAAAATCGCAAAAGACTGTTTATGCCCTGAAATATATGGAGTTCAAACATATACATTAAGAGAAAAAAACTGTTTGGTGACTTCGGTAATTATGAGCAAATGAACCTGTAGGATATAATTGCTTTAGGTTTTTATCTGAAGTGTTGCTAGTTTGTTCATATGTATAACATATTTTTTAAAAAGGAATGAAATAAAATTTTGCATTTAACTATGAAAAAAAACTTTGCTTGTTATTAGCACTCTCTGAATGAATTTCTCCAGAACGAAAGAGCACAAACTTAGAATACAATACGTGCAGTGTTCTGTATATAGAGTGCTCGCTACCAAATATTATACTCATAAACTGATGGCAGCAAGACAAACTCTGGAAGGCAGTTGTTCAAGTTAAAGGCATTGTAGACTCGCCCAAACCGCATTCGGCCATCTGAAAAGGTTAACTTTCTGTTGCTTGCAAGTGACGTTTTGTTTGTGTCACTACAAAATGCAGACAGTAATGAAACCTGATAGCTTGTTATCTTTAGCTGGACCTGAGATGTCCATCGCTGTATCGTTTATACACTGTGCTGTGGGTATTGACCGCAGCTGTATGTACTGACTGTACACTAGTGTCTAATTACCGACGGTAGCAAGCTGTGTGTGTATTTTCAGGGATCGATGGTGGCACTTTTGATACACCTCATTCGAAACTAGGTCAGATTACAGGCATTAGACGTTTCTTTTTGCGGGAGTCTTCACACCCTTTAATGCAATTGTGACAGATTTGTGCTTAAAATGTATTTTTGAATGTTTTCCTTCTTTGACTAACTTGCTGTCTATCCCGATGAAAACTTGAGCATCAGTTACAAAAAGACCACCACAAGAATTGGAGCTAATTAAAGGCGAAATTTTGTGTTTGAAAATTTCCAAATCATATATTTGGCAAGTGATGTTTTGAAACTTAAAGTAATCTGTATTGGCCCCAAATTAAAGCATGCTATAATTTATCGAAGATTTCATAAAGTACCACCCTGGAGGACTGTACTCTCCAAATTGTTCTCAGTGATGCTAAATGAATACACAAGATGACTGCATCTCCCAGTGAGGTAAATTTCCACCAGGGTGGTTATAAAATTTCGACCACAGTTGACATCAACTTTTTGATTTTTAAAATATGGTACCATATTGGAAAAATCAAGCATATTTGGGGCCAATACAGCATACCTTTAAGGAGAGTTAGGAAATTTTGGTTTAGAAATGAGGTGTGTGGTAGGGGCAATAGTGATGTTTTAAAGCTAGCTTAAAATTTGGGGAAGTGGAGGGGGAATTAAAGGGGTTGATCCTTGTAAGGGTCTTGAGTCTTGCTAACTTTGGGAAAGGTATGGGGGTCTTGATCTTGTTAAAGGTCATCTTTGCTCAAAGTACTCTCCAAGGGGCTTTCATAGTCCTCCGTCCTTCCCCCTCCCCCCCCCCTCCCCCAAATGAGTAAATTATGCTTTCTCAAGTTTCAACCATGTGACCATTATTTGCCACTGTCTAGCATTTTTGATGGCAATGTTGATGGTCCTTAGCTGTAATGATAATGCATTCAGCTAAAAAAATATCCACCCCCCAGCTTTCACCTTGGGACCATATAATTCCTTTGTAATGGAAATCAAATAGCATTTCTCCACATTCACAGCCCCAAAATATTAATCACTGCTATTAGTACTGTCTTAGTTCTGGCGCCACTCCCAACAATGTACTATGTAAACCATCCCGTCAACCACTCCCTTAACCCTTCTTTTAACCAATTCTCTAACTATGTTGGTCAGTATTTTGTCAGACACGGTGTTACCAACTTATCTTAGACAACATGGTTCAAGTCTTTAACGCCAAATTAATACCTATTCTGCAACACTATTTTTGTAACCGACTCAACACTGGTGGCATATGTCTTTGTTCACCTTTGTTTTGAACTGATTCGAAAACAAGTTGAGTGCATCACATCCGGGGCATTCACTTGTTAGTGAAAACCGTGGAACTCAGTGTGTGGAACAGAGTGGTGTAAAAAAGTAATTCCTCAAAGAATTGAAATCGTACCTTTTTGCCCATAAATTTTACCTAAAACCTACAATATGGCATTTAAGGTTCAAAATGAGTGGAATTTTGCATAACCATTAACGCTATTTATCTAAGAAACTTAAAATCCTGAACAAGATATTCATCCGCTATCGACTCAGAACTTTGTTGGAAAGGGACATTCCCCTTCAGAACCAGCTCGCAATCCCGTCCGAATTCGAGTTCGAAATGGCAAATCCAGAGCTTCAAAAACTACAGCAGCAGCTTCGTAAAGAAATACAGGCACATCAAGTAAGTTGTTCATTTATTTCTTGTATTTCCTTTGGTAGTTATTGTCCAAAACATTTACGTTGTGTTCGTACCGATCAGATACCCCTTCGTATCTTCCATACACGCACTATACAAAAAGTATAAGCTTTCCCTATTAAATGGAGCTTTGCATACATAATGAGCTGAAGTTAAGTACAATTTTGAAGGATTCTTTCCTCTTTAAAAATATAAGCCTTTGCTTATGGGTGTAAAATATTAATATTTCCTACATTTATGTAGCTAGATAAACAGGCAGATAATTTCTGACTAATGAAAACTGGTTATGATTGTTTGTTGGTCTTCTCCAAACCTTAGCCTAATTGGTACCAATGCTAACTTCTAACAGTTAGACCCTTACAACAAGTATCGGAGGTGGGACACCGAGCCAGTAAACTTCCTTTGTAACCTAACCCCTAAACGATTTTACAACATGAAATTATTACGTAGGGTATTGATAAGGTATTTTAACAGTGAAACTCTGTTGATTTTCAAATTTACATCACATTCCATGTATCCAGAACCCTCGTTATGTGTACAAGTCACACTCGCAACCAAAATGGAACAGCGTTATGCAGTCCATAGTGCTGTGTGTATCAACCTTTACACACTGTACGTAGTACGCAAACTTGTTTTGAGTGATGTCACACTCCTGCATATTGTACTTTGCCCATGGGCTATTTATAACTTTCGTTTTCTTATTTCTTTCAGATTCTAGTGGTGAAGGTTCAATCAAATCCTAATGTAAGAACCCTTTAATGTATTTTGACCCATAAGAATTTAGTCAAATGTAAGAATCGGCTACAGTGGCAGTAAATTCACAATACTAGACAATTGTTTGCAAGTATTGGTGAAAAGGTTGCAGGTTGGTATATTAGGCCTACTATACTATTAACATAATTTATGCATCTTAACCTATACTTGAAAGCATAAGTAAAGTAATTCATGAGGTGAAAGTGTGTCCCCACAACTGTTACCCTACCCCAAATATACTCTTCCATTACTGTTTGCGGGAAATAAACACACTTATCTTAGCAAATTATCCAATAGTACATGGTATATCTTCTAACTAGTATCGAAGGCAAAAAAAACCCACCAACTTGTTTTAACGGAAGATTCAAGTTGAGCCTGGTAGTTTCATATTTTGTCATAGAATGGTCTTGTAAAAAGTTTTTTGCCGAATTTCTCAATAATATGGTAAAGGTCCTTTTTAAGGGTAAACAAAAGATAAAATATTTCCTGCAATTTATCTAGGCTATTGATAAGGATTAAAACATTTCAATTCTGTGGAACTGGGAAGTTTGCATACATATAGGTCTACACTTAGTTTAGCTCTGGACTAAACTCTGATGAAGTTGGTCACTATTATCCTCATGGGTATGTGAAGTTAAGCATTTTTATCGCTGTTTACAACACTTGACATGGTTATGTCGGTGGCACACTGCTCGAATGATTGCAACCCTGACTGGACACAACCCAAACCTGACTCGACCAAACCATTGTGTAGTTGTGTGTGTGCTCAGGGCTATGGCCAAAGATGGAGTTGAGTATAGGGTCACATTCATATGGGGCAGCTAGTGAACCCACTGGCTTTATGTAAAAAGTTCTTCTCCTACAACATAATCATACACCAAATATGTCAAATTTAAAATTGCAATGAAGTACGACCAAACCATTGTGTAGTTGTGTGTGTGCTCAGGGCTATGGCCAAAGATGGAGTTGAGTATAGGGTCACATTCATATGGGGCAGCTAGTGTACCCACTGGCTTAATGTAAAAAGTTCTTCTCCTACAACATAAATCATACACAATATATGTCAAATTTAAAATTGCAATGAAGTACATTTCTTTCTCTCCACCTCTCTCTCTCTCTCTTTTTTCCTTCTTTTTGCATTTAAAAAATATTTCTTAATATAGGATCCAGATTTGAAGAAATCTATAAATGAACAACAGGCAAAGATTGCTACACTAAGTGAAAAGCAGGTATGTGCATTTATGTAAAGTGAGTAAAAAAACAAAACGAAATGAAGTTAGGTCTTGAAAGAGCAAATTAAACGGTGATTTGGCTCAAACAGGATTTAAACCGGTCATCTTAGAAGACCGTGGGCTCTGTCAACTTAAAATGTACAGTGTTTTATTTGGTAGTGATCTCTACTGAACAAGTTCTTTACAAGGAAACTTAGCACAGTTACAGGGAACACAGTTACCACAGTTACAGGGAACACAGTTACCACAGTTACAGGGAACACAGTTACCTTGCATATAAGGAGTAAATAGAGATCATAATTCAGTTTCATTTGATCAAACCCAAAATGTGACAGGGAAGGTATTCTTCTTGGTATATAATGTTTGCACACAAGGAGTTGAATACTAACATCTTCGATCCCCATTTCTAAAAAACTGTCTGTCAGAATAAAGCCGAATATTAAGAACTGGAGAATAAGAACACAATTGGTTTATATACCAAAATGTTACTTTTGGATATTGTATTTAAAGTACACAGTATTTTAAAGACACATTGAACTTTACCCATTCCCTTCCCATCCCACTCCAAACAAACCATCTCCTTCCTCCAACTGCTCCCCCCCCCCCCCCCACCCATACACTCCCTATGATTCAACTGATCTTCCTGTCCAAGTTAGCACCAGTATTTAACATACATGTACTAACCAGGCTTAATATACTGTCCCCTCTGTTACATTGTTTTTTGTTCTTCAGCCTCCCTGTAAAGAAGATCCTGCTAGGATCGAAATGTCAGGCCCTCTTACTTTAACACATTAATGATTTTAAATGAAAAATGTATCTTGAAGACTTTTCCAATGTTTGAGTTTACCTTTCATTAAATTTGCAGAAGAAAGTTGTCGAGCAGTTGAGATCAGAACTGGGTATCCAGAAAAGCCCGGTACAAAATGAAAAGGTATGTCAATTTCTACAAAAGTAACCTGTTCTTGTGTTTCATGCATAAGTTGTTACAATTATGATTTATTTTGCCACCTATTTGATCTTTCCATTTTTGATATGCTCAAGTCGTTCAGAAAAATGTGATATCTGTGTCAGTTGGGAACATATTGAGCTTAAGTTTAATTGTTAACTCATTAACATGAGGTTCAGTTTGAATGAAGACTTAGGCATGATTACATGAGATTCAAATTGCACTGTAAAATAAGGTTAAATGATAAACTGGTTTTCACCCCAAAGCTGGTGTTGTATTCACCATACCTACACATCTATCCTACAGCGTATATATTGGTCAGTGTTATATTTGCTTTTCAGACAACCAAAATGAAAGGCCCTGTTGTCAGAGGAACAACCAGAAAAAATTAAAAATTTGCCCTGCATTTCCACATCCTACATTAATTGCATTTCTTTTATTTTCGATTCTATTTAATTTTTTTTTTTTTTCTAAATGTCACTACAAATTATCTTGTAAATCTTTCAGAAATCTAGTACTACAATGCCTTTGGGTACTTCGCAACACCTCAATATCCCCACAAGGCCCAGCATCAAAATTACTGCAAGGCCTCATCCGGCAGGGGTCGTGACACCCCCACTGACCCCTCCCAGGATGTCAATTCTGACGAACAAACCCTCCATGTTCCCCATCAAAGTACCTCAGATCACCTGCCGTCTCAGTGGTGGCACGACCGAGAAGAAAGTGACCATGCCAAAGGTAAGAGGAGGATTTTTGCTAAGTGTTTTTCAATTTAAAGGGACATTCTGGGAGGTCATCATTTTAATATTTTTTTTACAATCTTATTACAAGGTACAATACCAGTTAGATGTGAGTTTGTGAATACTGTATAGGCCCCAAATTAAAGCACGCTATAACTGCTAGAAGTTTTCAAAATGTACTTTCCTGGAGGTCTTTAACTCTCCAAATTGTTCTCATACATTTTAAGGAACACACAAGATGACTGAATGTCTTAGTGAGGAACATTTCCTCAAAGGTCGTAATTAAAACAGTTCAAGAATTATGACCACAGGTGACCATATTTGAATATATAGCATAAAATGGGGCCAATACAACATACCTTTAACTAACCAATGAAAGGGTCCTGGAGCAATCTATTCAAATTCCAAGAGAACAATGTATCCTCTCGAATTGTGATTTGCCATCAGTACTATATAACAAGGGAAAACAAAGACTATTGGTCTTTAAACTTACGTGGTTTTGTCCACATTTGTTCTCTTTCAGCTGGATTTATCAGATAAAAAGATTGTCAAATTTAAGGAGCAAAAGCATAGCAGTCACCTCAAACCAAAGAAGGCACTTACTCCTGCAGAAGTGGTAATGTATCATTTCATTTTTAGTTGTTTCTAATTAAACATTTAACATAAATGTTGGCACAAAACCCCACCCCTCCCCACCAGTCTTCTTTTGGCAGAGTGTTTTGCATTTTTGTAAGACATAACAGGTCATATGTAATCCCATGAACGTTGTCCTAAAGCAATTAATGCCTCATTATGCATTCAATTATGAACATTTCATACTGGAGACTGTTTCCGGCAAAGAGAATCAATGGCAATGGTGTAAGCTATTACCCTTTGTAATTGCCTGACTGGCCCCCCTACCCTCCCCTCCCCCCACTCTAACATCCTACTTTCCTAGGTGCATTGCTGTTTGGAAAAAGTTTTCACTTAGTCGCTAAAACATTTTGAACTGTAGTTGCTTTCATTTCAAATTTTAAGAAAGCATACATGCTGTTTTATTGTTTTTCCACAGAAATTGGAGTTCATGGCGGCCTTAGGTCTCATCACGCAGAGGACACTAGAACATCTCCAAAACAAGAGGCAGGAGCGAAAGAGGAGGAGCACGGCTAACCCCCAGTTCTCTAGTTATAACAGAAAAGAACTTGAAGTAAGGTTTCTCTCATTAATTTGCTTAAAGTGTAATAAATAAAAAAAATAAAAAAAGAATATTCCAGTAGTGAAGTTTCTTTGCTTAACAACAATGCCAGACACACCCCTCATAGCATTTTGTATGAACCCTTCAAATTTGGTGGTACCTTTGTGAATGCCTCTGGCAACTTCAGAGTGAAAGATGTCATCACGGCAATTCAACCGAAAGTGTTTTGGTTTTTTTTCAGAAAATTTTACTCACTTATTTACAGAAAACCTATCTGTCATATTTAGACATAATTCTAATCTTTTTGTTCACATTTTTTTTTTTATCTGTTCCTCCCTTTTTCCTCCCAGAGTCGACAGTCTGCTTCCAGTTACCTCGCAGCAACAACCGGCTCCTCAGAACCTTTGCATGATACGAGAAAACGAAGTAAGTAAATCAATTAAACCTTCATATCTTCATAATATGAAGAAGAACAAAGAAGTTTAGGTCCCACCCCACCCTCCAGCCTCTTCCATTTCCATCCCATTTTGATTCGATAGATTTGCTGTAATCTTGCCCCTCTGTTTGAAGTATTGATCAGTCTACGGTCCATTCTCCACAGGTCGATTCACTCCTCCCGAACCAACCAAAGAAGTGCCACGTCCAGTAGCGTCTCCAGTCAGTGCTACTAATGGCAGATCTGATGTGAGTAAAATGTCTTTGTGTTTGATGCTGGTAATCCATGTGAAGAAAAGTGTCCTTAAATGTGTCCGATAGCTTATATAGTAGAAGCAGCCGCAAAGATTATTCATTATAAACCCATGTGAGTGAAATACCTAGATAAATAACTGAACAAGTATCGTAGAAGGACCTATCATGGCGCAGTGCCTATTATGACGCACTTTTGGAGGTTCCTTCAGTTTTGCCATAGCAGTGGAAACTAAACCGAACTTGAAGTGTGGTCAGCTTGTCTCTCATTGTGTTTAATATAAAATGTGAAGTCCAGCAATGATGAAACTGGCAACATCTACTTCCAAACCATCACTATCTTGTATCATTTTTTAATTTTTTTTGTATCTGGCTTATATCAGCTCAATTTGATAATTATTTGTGTTCCATGGCAAAAATGAAAGAAATATTCCCAAAATTGTCTTTGTAGACTTTTATTAAAACAAACGATAGTATTTGTAACGCATTTGATGTAAGACTAATCAATTTCGAGTGTTATCAACTCTTTTAAGTAGACTGCCCAAAGACTATCCAAACTCAACGAAGATTCTTCTGCCCAGGATGTCTTCAATATTTTGTTTCTTCAAAATACATAAAATATAGATACATGTGCATGTTTTAAAAAATATTGCAGTTGCTAAATTTTTAAAAATTAGAGAAATTTATTTGACAATAGTGTAAACTTTGCATCATAATCGAACCCACCATGGTACGTCGGATAGTTTATACAAAATATGCAATTTGGGAGATGAGATGGTTTGGCTGCTTCATTACTACAGAATGGAATGGGTGGGGGAGCAGGAGGGGATGTATAAGAGGTATGTGAGTGAAAATGATGTCTCACACCCCCCTCCCCCTCCCCCTCCCCCATCCCCTGACACACTGGCTCACTTTTACAAAACATCATTGAAATCATATATAGTCCCACAAGCAAAATCAATTGGGCAAAAAAAATTGCTGCTTAATTTTATTGCAGAGTCACGAAGACGCCTGTGCGGTCTGCCATAGGATCGGGGAACTCCTGTGTTGCGATACCTGTCGTCTAGTCTACCACTTTGAATGCCTTGATCCTCCCCTCTCCACTGTTCCATCTGGGGTGTGGAGCTGTCCCCAGTGTGAAGTGAGTTGCTTTTTTTTTTCCTGCTATAAGTGTAGAAGATGGTCTACACTGTGACAAATAACATCAACACAAAAAAAAACTTTGTTATTTTTGGCATTAGTTTTACATCAGCTATTTCCCATAACAGTAAACAATGGATCTATTTTGTGGAATTCTGTAACTCATATGAAAAAAAGATATAACACACTGCTCAGTGGGTTTATCTCCGCTATCATTTGCAATTTTGGGGAAATTGATAACAGAAATGTATTTTGATAATTTGTCAATTATTAGTCATATTTAACCAGTTTTTTGAGTATTTTTAAGGCAACATACCTTCAGTCAGTTTTTCCATTATTTTTCAAATGTTTTAGTTTTCTTTATTGGAAAATAGCAAAATATAATATCGAAGAAGAAACTCGGGAAGAAATATCGATTTTGGTAATTAAAGGAGAACTGAAGGCAAGACATTAAGCCATTGTTACTTGTTTCCCACCATTCAAAGACAAATATTACATAATCATACCAACCACATTTCTTTCTTACTCGAGATAATTAATTTTTAATTCGGCGTTACGGCTGACTTCCCCCGGATCATGGAAGTCGCCATGTTAATGTTAATTAGCGTGAATCCGGGCTTTTTGTGACGTAGTACATGGACAACTTGCATTGTTTACGTTTCGCTTCGCGAATGCACACTGTGTGAAATTTCACTAACTCAACTGTTAGTACATATATATTCATGTTGCTAATTCTCAAATGATTTAAATGATTTGATAATTATTGTGTTTATGAAAGATGGCTGGACCTGTTCCTTACGACTATGAACCACGTTTTAACGCATCAGAGTTACTACCAAATTGTAAGAATTGTATTCTACGACTACAAGTGAAATACCTATGATTACTACTGCTATGCCGCCTGCATTAGGCCTAACGTTAGGCTAGCATCGGCTTAATAGTCTGAACACTGTACAAGCCTATAAGGCTATAGCCGATAGTCAATTAGGTCCCTATGCATACTAACCTCATCAATGTCAGAAGTTTGCTGTCTCTTTACACTAAGTTTTCGAGGGGCAGCTGGTGGTGGTCGATGAAAGGAAATATTGGGGAAGGCGTCTTCTTTCAGTTTTTTTTTTTGGTAATTGGTAGCCCATTACTTTGGCCCTAATGTCCTCCTCGAAACAATCGCTGGTGAAGTGATCTTCGCAGATGACGTGCTCCTTCGACCACTCGTAATTTTTGTCTAAAAACTTCTCCACTTTAACGGAGACCGCCCATTTCTTGAAAAGATCGGGTTTTTTCTCCGGATTTGGGAACCAAAACATTGATTTCTTTACTCGGGAAGAATGGTTACTACAACCGAAAGCCCTAACAGTACGGCATTTTGTTTCACCTTTGTTGTTCTTCTACTATAGTACTAGCCTAAATAGTAAATAAATACACGACGTACGTACGCGTAACGCTAGCAGGTACAGTATAACAACACACTGTACTTACACATCGCGTCACTGATCGCACACAAATCAAGTTGTCCAGGTAGTACGTCATCCGTGACCCAGGTCACGGTTATTTGCATATAAATGGCGATCTCCATGATTTTGTTCAATCAACTTCAATGGGCGCCGTTGGCGGGATTTTCAAATTTCAAAAGGTTCATACTAAATTTTAGATACGTTCCTGGGATCAAAAACTGTTTCATTTGAAAGAGAATAGTTAAATTAACAATTAGGTCTATGATTACATGCTGCCTTCAGTTCTCCTTTAACGATTCTTGTGTAATTTTGTACGTCGGTGAAGAGAGGTTCTCTCTGGGAAGTTCCGGAAGTGAAAATACGACGTGAAAATAAACATAATTTCACTCGTGGTCAAGATTTTAAGAACTGGTTTTGTCGTTCTTTGCTGACAGGTCCGGAACAACAAAAAAGTGGAGGACTGGAAAGGTATGGTCTCGATGGTACATTCTTTTCTGGCTCACAAGAGTAGGAAAGAGGAAGAGAAGAAGAAACTGATGCAGAAAACCGCAGATCTGAGAAACGAGAGGCTAGCTCTGGAAGAGAGGGTCAGGCAACTGAATGAGGCAATCACGGTAAATGACTGAAATTGGCATGAAGCTTTAGGTGTAAGGGAAGGGGTGGTCGGAGGGGCTGGGGGGATGGGTAGCAGTAGTCGAGGGAGAAGGTAAAGGTAGGGGTGGCGTTTTGTAACAGCAATCAGCAGCACCGGTAGAGGAGTTAGACAGACCGAAATGTAATCCCAATCTGCAAGGATAGTTTACACTATCGCCAGTGAGTTTTTCATGAACTTTAAAATGCCGAGACTTTTCTTAAATAAGTTCAATGGATATTCTAGCTGCAGACAACGTAAAAACTGATTATTCAGATGAAAAGCCCACCTCGTTACCTCGTCCGCTATTTCAAATATACGGTCGATTAATTGAAACCTATTTCGACTGGCTAAACCTTGCTTCGGGAAGTTAATGAGGGTAAGGTGGTCTGTGATGTGATCACTCATCAGGGCTAATCTTCTTGAAAAGCTTTACTAGAGATATATATTATAATCTTCTTGTTGATTTATCCTTGAACACTGATACATTAGGGAATCGTTGCTTAATTCTGTACTTATAATCTCTTCAAAAGTGCAGACCAGTAGAGTTGGCAAAGTGATGTGTGTGTAGGGGGCTCCTAAATGGAGAGGTTGCACCACTTAGCAGTTTGTTTATTGACTACTTGAAGAGTTTGCATTTAATCCACACCTTCCCCAGTCCCCCCATCCTCACCCCACCCCCATCTCCCTCTCTCCTTGAACATATGCCTTATTTGGTCAAGAAACATGTTGAAGCCCCACCAAATAAATGTGGAAGTTAATTGGCAGTTTCTGAACTGTACAAGGATGGCGTATTGGTATATAATATCTGAAGATATTTTCAGTTGAAGGGGACGTGCCCTTGGATCAGGGATAAAAGTCTCTCCGGGGGTCATTTTTTCATCTCTGAATATATCCTCTATTTTTATCTTGTTGGTTGGACCCATTTCTGGATTATTGCATTGTTTATGTTTCTTTGTCTACAGTTTTCTTCTTTTGTGTTTGTAGAAAAAGAAAGTTGACAGTGAGGAATTAATGAAGTCTTACCAGAAGAGTGAAACAGCTGTCCATAAAATCAAAGAAATAATGGCTCACATGAACGCATAGATCATGAGAAATCGCGTCTGGAATTATCAACAGGATCCAAGTCAGAGCCTGGACATTGTGTGATCATATAAAAGCTGTTTACCGATTGGACGAAAGGGAGTCGTTCTTCTGACTAAATTTTGAGTATTGCAGGATGATTCTCAGTTTTAGACGTCCGTATTGAGACAGATTGAGGCCGTCTCACATATGGATGGGATTATGCAGTACTGGAAAGAGGAAGAGGAAGAAGAGGGAAGAGGAAGAATAGGCAAGAATCGCCAAGAATTTTACGGATGGATGAGAATAGGCGGTGCTGGATTATTAAGGTACTTGAGATCTGTGTCAGAGAAGCAGAGGTGTAGGAAGAATAGGCCAAGTGCCGTCGGGTGATGGTCGTAACCTCATAAAGTATTCAAAAATCAGATGCAAAGAAAAGAGATGTAATTCTAGAGAAGGCAGGTAGTATAATTACTGCAAAACGTCAGGTGATGACTGACTAATACGAAGGAATGAAACGAGAGGGATCAATCTCCCATTGATCCGATCCCAACATGGGGATCAGTTCTTGATCAGTTCTGATGTGATCAGTTATGCAGGGAGATGAAATTGAATCGGGGGGGGGGGAGAGAGAAAGAGTGTCTTGTGATCATTTGAAAAACCAAATAAAGTATTCTCTAATGAGGGTTTCTATGGAGATTGATCTGAATAATAATAAATCAAATGAGTTTTGACTTTTTAAGATCTGGGCATGTGTTAATGATAGGGCATCAGTAAGGTAGATAGTGTATACCTGATCAATTTCCTTAAGGTATCAGATCTGCCTAGAAAAACATTTTGAAATTGAAACATTTTCTGAAGAAACAGGTACTTAAATAAAGCACACGATAAAAATAATGATACAGGCTGTCTGTATTACCTTTAGCAATCAATATGTCATTGTCGAGACTTTTACTCATTTCATTGTCCCTAGCTCTTATTACATTTTTAGAGTGTCTCTTCAGAATTTTAAAGGTTTCGCTTTCCATATTAAACAGCCAGCATAACATCTGTCGAAAATTCCATTCCCTGCTACTGATGTTGACTTAACACATTTGAGTAGGGTGTGATAGCTAGGAAATGCAATATATAGACAGGTCACAGTACATTCTGTCTGGCTGCCCCTTGGCAACGGCTTGGTAATAGCTAAACAGGGTTCACTGCCAAGATAAGCCAGGACGGTTCTCCTGATAGAGCGCATGACTTGAGGTCACCGGTTTTGAACTCTACTTTTTTTTTAACCCCTTTCTAATATATCATTTTCTTTTTAACCTTTTCTGCTTTTAACATTTGTTTCAAGGAATATCACTCCAGATATGAAAGTTTGTGTTCTTTAGATATTGGTCTTTTTCAAGGTTTTGTGGACGTCTCCATATCCGACTAGATCGGTTCACCTCTCTTAAACCTTCTTACGAATAGAAATGTCGTGGTGGTAATTATGAGAATCTACTTGGTGTAACAACAGATATGCACTCACAGGTTGGGAGAATTAAAAACAGAAAATATATCAAATGCTTTAAAAATTTGTCAACAAAGTTGATCAATGCTTGGTGTTTGGGGTACATACACATTTGGGCTTTTGGTCACACAATAATATAGTCGTGGATATGTCCTTAAATTGAGAACTTGGGCATGTCGGCTGACTTTATTTCCATATGTTTCCTTCTCCCAGTTTATTTAGTTTTTTTCCTATTCAATATTTACTTTATATTATTCCTTGTTTAAGGTTGTTTCTGTTCAGCACTATTTTCCTTCTTTAGTCCTGCACTTCTTTGTGTTTTTAAACTTGAGAATGTCTTGATATTTCCTTTATCGACTTAGAAGATTTGTAAGATTAACTATTCCAGTTCCTGTTTGAAAGTACGGCTACGGTTGTTCTCATTTAATCTGAAATATTGGATAAGCCTTTTGTTTTTTTTTAGGCCAAGAAAGAGGAAGAAATGTAGGCTCCTATTTTCCTCGCATAATTTTACACCAAATTATTACCGCCTGCAACATCGTTCCTACTGTCTGAAACGCCACGGTAATGCTTGGTTCATCATCAGATATGCACAAAAACAGATCTCAGCTGTGACCATGGCAACAATTTTCTTGTTGTTGTATTGAAGTGATGATAAATCCTAGTCATTTCCATAGCAATCACAGGTTATAGTAGGTATGTCAAGGTGTGATTCATTAATGATTTCTGTACTTTAAGCAAATTGTGCAATAGTGTTTCCTGGAGGTTTCGGTGATGTCATGTTCCGGCGTTGTCATGGTACAGTAGTTGCCCAACACGATGAATGATAGGCTAGTGCAATATGTTTTTGAAAAGTTGCATGGTAACATGGACACTTAAAGTTGCATGGTAACATGGACACTTAAAGTTGCATGGTAACATGGACACTTAAAGTTACATTGTAACATGGACACTTAAAGTTGCATGGTAACATTGACAGTTAAAGTTGCATGGTAACATGGACACTTAAAGCTGCAATGTAACATGGACACTTAAAGCTACTTTGTAACATAGACACTTTAAGTTGCAAAGTAACATTGACACTTACGGCTGCGTTATGTGTTGGCTGGTAGGTTTCCAACATTCTAAAGCCAGCCACACACAACACGACCTAACACGACCCGATGCAACTCGAGAGTCTGTACGTGGAAAATCACGGATGATAGTCTGGCAGTGTGTGTTGGCTTAAGACCATCACTGATCATTGATTTTGCCAGTTCTTAGTCACGTCGGCTTCAGTCGCCAAAACTGAACATGTAACGTCTGCCCGACCGGCAGTCGTGCAGTGTACGGGGGTTCACGACTGAAACTGTACAGTTTTGACAAATATAACCAATCACAGGTTAACCAATTAGCACGAGGCATAAACATGCTCTTGTCATTAACAACAGAATGTCTCTGCGTGCGCTGATCAATCGGTCAGTCGTAAGGCTGTTGGTCTTCAGGATTAGAGATTTTCCACGTAACGACGGTCAAGTTGATCCGGCCTGGGATCAGTCAAGTTGATCCGGGCCAGGATCAGTCAAGTTGATCCGGCAGGATCAGTCGTAAAGCGTGTGGTGGGCTCCATCTGCAAATGTGACACAAAATTGGATATCCCTCAGTAACTAACGAATGTATACAGTTAGGATCAATTAATTACTCGTAAGGCAGCTCTTAACTGTTTAGTATGATTCCAGAGGAATTTGTTTTTTATTGATCTTAACATAATTGTTTATTTCTCATTTTGAAACATTTTGGCCTTATATCATTGTTACGTGGTCCGATACAGTGGAACAAAAAGCACTGCTAATGCTTTCAGGGACCGACTGTGTTTACGTTTAGGGTCGGGATTTTGGTATCAGCACACAGTCCACATAAACTGCAGCTTTAAATAAATTTGTTTATGGTTGGAGGTGGGGGAGGGGAGGGGGACTTCACTTGGACTTCCTTATGTTGATTTTGAAATTAATGAAATTTCTATATTTCTATACCAGAAAAAAGAGATTTTGAGTCAGTCAGTATCCTTCTTGAGACGTCATTTGGAGTTTGCCAATGTTAAGTACAACTTTTGATAATGTACATTGTTTTACTGGTGTCAATGAGACTTTGGTTGAATGCATTGTATAAATCTCGTACTGCAGAAAGGGTGCTTGCTTGTCAAAAAGCAACTGCTAGCTCATTTGTAATAACCCTCCCTGGAAACCGTTTCGCACGTGGTTGTCCACTGCATTTTTAGAAATAACATGTTAAAAGACTCCTTTGGACGGCTGGTATCATGAAACGATAGCTTGTTGAGCATTATCCACTAGTTACCAGCTAAAGCAATGGAATTTAGTGTGGGAGTATACAACACAAAGGTAGAGTGGCTGACTATAGTCTTGTGTTTACCTTGTTATATGTTTTTCTTTTTTTGGTCAACAGTAAAATCAAAATTTGCTAATTAATTTTGTTGTAAGGGACAGGATGTGAAGTAGCTTGCTGGACTAGATCAGTTTCCAAGAGTCACCACGTCATGTTGCGGTTAATGATTATACAGCACATTTTGTGATTTGTTTTGTTTTATCTTAAATGAGAGTGGGTGCTATTTGCCGGGGTTGTGTGTAGTAACGGAGGGATGACAATAATAGAAATACAACCAGTCATACTGCTTAGTTAAAACCTGTTGGAGTGCTTAATGAAAGAACTACTTTACCCACACATGAGTGTACTTTCTAAGCCATAGCAACACATCCAAAATCTTGCACATATGCATGGTGTAAGTGGATCCTTTTTCAGTAAAACTAGACCATTTATCCATTCAATACTTTGCTTCGAACGTGTTTCGAGAGAGAAAAAGATAAAGAGCGAAACATGTATATTTTGTGATAGTTCCTTCTTTTTGATATTTAAGTCTTTAAGCAAAAAATCTTCAGGGAATCTTTTTTAGGTAATTAATTACTGTGCTTGCTTGCGAGTTAGACGAGAGGGAGTCTATATTTGAGTGGCTAGAAATTAGTGCAAGTGCCTTGACGAGTTTGGAGAAAAAAATATTGTACGTATCCTCTTCATTGGGCCTTGTATTTTAGAATAATTTATTCAAAGACATAAATATACAGAGAAAGGTTTGTTTCCATGGTTACGGTGTAGTGTATGGTGTGTTTTCTGTTGCCGTTTGTTGTTCAGTTTCATTTTGAATGTATTTGTTGTTTACAGATGTTAGCTTTTTAAGTTAATACAGTTTGTATGCACATTCTAGTCATACCACATTTATCAATAGGACTTGGCCTCCATAGTTTTGTGCAGGGGTTCAACTGAATGTTTTGTTCCTACTCGCCGGAAACAAGCACATGGAGTATTTTTTTTTACTTCCTTGAGAATGTTATTTAAGGCGAATCTGGAAAAAAAAATTAAAAACCCTTAAATTTTATTAAGATGCAAAGGATATTTTTTTTTTATATAGTTAAATATTTTAATCCTAGAAAATATCCCGAGATACAGACTGAGAAGATTTAATTTATATGAAGATAGTAAGAGTATGAAATATGAGCAAAAAATCTAAAAAAATAAAATATCATCGTAGTCAACAACTTATGAAACATATGTCAATGTTAAGATCACATTGCATGTTGTGACAATGTAATTTTGCCTGAAAGCAGTTGAATTTTGCCCTCAAATTTGAAAGGATGGTAATAATCAAAGTTTTTCTGTCTCCGGGTTGCTGTTTCTGCAGGTTACCTTTCTTTGCAATTCAGTTTTCCCTCTGAGTAGAGCAAAGTAAATCACTGGCATTTGGGGAAAAAACTCCATGAATCAGTGATATTTGGTTTCTTTTCATATGAAAACTTTTGCTCTGATGCTTTGGGCAAGTCGATAGATGCCGATAACATTTCATTCTGTGATTTTGATTGGTTACACAGTTTTTGCCAGTGTGTCTTGGCCTCAGTTCTATACAGTACCTTGAACTCACTGTAAGAATCATAGGTGCCTGCTTTCCTGAAGAGGTAAAACTGTGAGGGAAGTTTAAAACCTGTAGGAGATCACTGTTAAACCGTCCTACTTCCGTTCATCTTCATTATTACGATTGTTATTCAAAGGGAAGTATATGATCATGTTAGGGTATTTATCTTTAAGAAATGTCTATCTTCAACCATATTGTTTAATAGTAGATTAATATACTGGAACCATGGCACTGTGTCCCCCCCCTCCCATGCCATGCTTCATTGCACTCGTACTGACAGTATAAACAGTTCCTAACAATTTATCTGATTGAAACATCATATTCATGCCATTCATACTCTCATTATGAGTGCTGTGAAGCAGACCATGCAAGTACAGTTTAAACACAAAATTGTCCCAATTGCAGGTGATACCAACGCAACTTGAATAGATATTCATATACATAGGGAACCTGAATAAATATTCATGATGGACAGTGGATGATATGGAATCGTCAAAGCTAGAATAGGTTTTTAATTTCAAAGTATATCTCAAGTAATTTAAATATGTCTTTTTCTTTTGTGTATCTGTATAAATCTTTACATTTAATTATTTACTCCAAAAGTCATATTTTGTACATTTTCATTTTGTGAAATTTGTTGATTTGTACTTCACACTAAGAAGAAAGAAACTAAAACAGAGCTGATAATATACAAAAGAAAACCATTACTTGTATTATTTGTTATTATGCATCATATTAATAATTTCTCTGCTAGTGTATACTTATATTTAATCTGATAATTTTCATCCCTTTAATATCTTCGAAATAATATCCAATACTCGATCTTTCACTCCACCATACTGTACCTTCCAGCATGCCAGCCAGTATAGTACCGACTGTGAAATGGTACTCCGTCACTTGAGAGGGTAGAAGTATTTCCCCTCTCCTACCCCTTTCCACTCCTCCCACCCCATACCACACCCAGCAGTGTTGAAGCAAATCCAATTATTTTAAGGTCAAATCATTCATTGCTTTTGCTCATATTGAGTACTATTGTTCTGAGACCTTCAATCTAGCTTGAACTATAGTTGAACTTTACGCTGTTTACAAGTTCCCAGTTTGGTGCTGGATTTTGGAAGAGTCAGAGAGATCAATACATGTAAAAAAAAAGCGCCACTAAGTTAATCCATGCGAGAGGTTGAGTCCACCGTCTCCAAATACTGAGGCTGGAGGAAAACAAAAACAGAAGGAAGAGCAAGGGGCCCGTACTTTCATGCAGTGCTGTAACTGTTTTAGTGTTCTTCTACCTCACGTGTTGGGTTAAAGTACCTATTCCGCGAATTAGGAGCGACAGTCATCTGTACACCATAGGGTACAGTGTAAACACTACTAAGACTGTAAGAGTAGGCGCACTTTACAAGGTTTGTTTCATTTCTCTTCTCAGAATATGTCATTAAATTTGTATCGCTTGCTTAACATGTTAGTGTCCATGGGTTTCAGAGTTTCTGTTTTTACTTCAGTCCTAACGAACACTCCCTAAGTAAGAAAGTGTGTCGTGGCACTCGTGAATTTAAAGTAAGCCTAGGCTAGGCCCGAGGGTAGCCTAACCAAAGAAATAGAGGGGTCTTTGAGCCTAACTTAACTTAGCCTGTTATATTAGCCTAGGACTGAGCTAGACTTATTGTTGTAAAGTTCAAAACGAGGGCACGATGTTAGGCCAGAGAACAAGTAACATTAGAAACGTAAGTGGGCTTAAGCAGTTACAATCATTTGAAAAGCAAGGGCCTAGGCTATGCCTCGTATTATATTATCACCACAAGATATGAGACTATTGCTGGCTAAAATATAGCCCAAACTTAGCTTAGTTATGACCAAACAGCCATATCTTAGTCTAGGCCTAAGTTAGTGTATGCCCTGATGTAACGCCTTATTTAAGAAGGTCAGTTGAGTTGGTAATGAACTAGGCTAGTACTAGGCTATGCTTAGAAGTTAGTTATTCAAGTTTTAAACTAATATTAAGGCTAGCATGATAAGCATAAAAGAATTGTTTGAAAGTAGGCTTACAAATGTTCAAGAAAGACTAGGCCTACCTAGGCTATGTCAGCACAAAATAATGAGCGTCTTGTAATAGTAATACTGAAGAAAGATGGAATCTCGTGTTAAAATGTCTCATGTATGCCCTATGTTAAGGCCTATGCAAGTATCGGATTATAACTCTCAGAATAGTGTCAGTGGTTCTAGGCCTAATGATTTGTCAGTGAGAACAACCTACTGTACCCGGGCGTTTTCAAATTATGATGAGTCATCTTACATTTGATAGCATTGTTTAGATTAGAGCGAGATACAAAATCTCTTGCAGTTGTTAATAGAAAACAGTGTAGGCCTAGTTAGACAAAGTCAGCAATATTTCCTTTTCTATTATTTTCATTATTTATCCACTCGGCCTATATGCTTGTAAGAAATAGTTGTGGACTCTATTACCCTTCCAGACCTGTCAACCTGTTTGACCCCAAAATAGGGAGAATAACATTTTTCAGGGCCAAAATATAGGGAGAACAAGGGGAAAATAGGGAGGTTGGTAATTTTCAACTGAAATGATATAAATACTCCTAAATGAGTATAGTCTACTAATGCAATACAGTGAGAGAATCATCCAATCAGTGTTTCTTGTTATAGTTTACAGCAGCTCCCTTCGCTTTCTCCAGGGTTTCTTTAGTAGGCTTCCATTTGAAACTGGGAACAGTGGACTCTGGGTACTGCGACTTCATGGCTAGTATGCTAGATAGAGTCCCATCAAGCTTGAGACTTGACCGACTGTCTGTCTTGTTCTTGCGAACTACACTGAGTAGCCTTTCCTGTTCAGCGTTGCTGTGGGGAATTACTAAGCATAGGACTAATTGTTGGCTATTTTCAGATATGTCGCAAGTGATGAAACATTAAAAAACCGGGAGAATAGAATATGAAACTGGGAGATTCGGGTAAAAACCGGGAGTCTCCCAGTAAAACCGGGAGAGTTGACGGGTCTGCCCTTCCCACATCTCAAGGCAAGTCTCAGCACAATATCTCTATGGTGTAGGATATAACATGTAGCATGCCTCCATTTCACCTTAGCTAAATTCAAGTTATATAGTTTTCTTCTGGACAGACAACAAGATGGTACGCAAGAAGATTGACAACAGGATCCGTGTCTTAATTGAGAATGGAGTTGTGAAAGGACACCGCTCCTTGTTTGTGGTCGTTGGAGACAAGGGAAGAGACCAGGTGACAATATAAAAATATAATACACTCTGCCAGTAAGGCAGTTATACTTTTAATGGCACAGTATGGAAATACCAGAAGCATCCAAACTTTAACACCAAAATGAAGCTTCTAATTAGCTTTGATAAATATGAGACTTTAACATGTCAGCCACCATCGTGCAATATGGTATATACATCTCCAAATTCATGTTAATAATATTTTACTGTAAATGTTTCATGTTAAAGTTTCACAGTGCTTCCTGAACATCACTACAATATTTTTTTACTTGAGAAATAGGAATATTAGAGGCCTTTGATATACAGTATACATGTGCAGTTTTGTTTCCATGGTATATATGTATGTATATTAGATCCTCCTGCAAGCAGGAACTCGCGAAGAAGCCTCATTGGCTTATCAAAGCCGCAAGCTGACCGAAGTCAGTCTCTTACATTCATATTTAACGTCCATGATTATGAATTGTTAATTGTCAACAACTCTGTAACTGGACGACATACATTAATCTGGGAGTGACTCAAACCGGGGACCTTATGATTGAAAGGCACAGGCGTTAACTACTGAGCTAACACTCCACTGAGCTAACACTCATGGTGAAACGTTCCTTTTTTCATCAACAAGTGATCAGTTTCATCATCTGTTTTCGAAGCAGATTGATAAATGTTTCTCTCACCAACTTTTCCAATTAATAATTTTAAGATATTTCTTCCAATCGCAGGTGGTTATTCTCCATCACATGCTCTCAAAGGCTGTCGTCAAAGCTAGACCTTCTGTTCTCTGGTGTTACAAGAAAGAGCTTGGATTCAGCAGGTAAGATTAGTCTTGAATCTCAGCCAGTCTAAAATGACGAGTGGATCATGAATAGTCATCTAAATCATGTCGTTATGATGAATATTTGATTTGAAAGTTGATAAAATGCGATCAAATTACGATTGTTAATATCTCTGTCATGTTTGTAAAAGAAAGTACCCACACAAACCTACAGACATATCTACTAATCAGTATTAAAGGCACTGAAGACTCGCCCCAAACCGCTTGCAGCCATCTGAAAAAGTTAACTTTCCGTTGCTTGCAAGTGACGTTTTGTTCGTGTCGCTACAAATTGCAGACAGTACAGTAATGAAACAGGATACCTTGTTATCTTTAGCTGGACCTGAGATGTCCATCACTGTAGTGTTTGTACACTGTGCTGTGGGTATTGACCGCAGCTGTATGTACTGACTGTACACTAGTGTCTAATTACCCATGGTAGCAAGCTGTGTGTGTGTATTTTCTGGGATCGATGGTGGTGTCTAACACTTCTGTTACACTTCATTCGAAACTAGGTCAGATTACCGGCATTAGACGTTTCTTTTTGCGCGAGTCTTCACACCCTTTATCAAACGATAGAATTGGCTTCCTAGTTAGTCTCTATGTAAGTCCCTGCAAGAGCGCTTTATGATAGGAAATAAACTTCACATTAAATTCAGAGTTAACATTTTTCCACATTGTCATTTTCTTTGTAGCAATCGTAAGAAGCGGATGCGTAAGATCCAGAAAAAGATTAAAAGTGGAACACTCGATGTCAGCGAGGACGACCCATTTGAATTATTCGTCGCCGCAACAAACATAAGGTACTGCTACTATTCAGAGACGCACAAGATCCTGGGAAATACCTACGGCATGTGCGTCCTTCAAGACTTCGAGAATATGACACCCAACCTTCTGGCTCGAACCATTGAGACTGTTGAAGGCGGGGGCGCGGTCGTCATCCTTCTCAGAAGCATGGACTCTCTTCGTCAGCTCTACACAATGTCGATGGATGTCCATACCAGATACAGGACCGAATCCCATCAGGATGTGGTGGGCAGGTTCAACGAGAGGTAAGGAAATCACTCCAAACTCCAACCCGACCTTCGTACATTTTCTTGATTTTGGCTAACATTGAAGGCCTCTATGTACAAATGATATGGGTTATTGTTGGAGCAATTTTCTACAGCTTGCTTCTCCACCCCAGACAGTATTAAAGGCCTTAGTTTTCTATATCTAGGTTATAGTGACATGTTTTTATTTGTTTGCATTAAATTAGGACATATATTAAAAATTCTCTGAAGCAAATTTGGAGACAGATGTAACTAAACTTGACATATATAATCTGCTGTGTCAGTGAAGATAACAAGCAACAGCTCAATGAGAATCATTTACAGTCCGTTTCCATAACCAAAGACATTTTGAATGCAGGACTCGGACTTGCAGCGTGAGTAAAAATCGATGAGTGGGTCAAAGTCCAGATTACAAGTACAAGGTCCAGGGTACAAGTACAATTAAAAGGTCCCCAGTACGAGTACAAGTATGGGAAATGTGTTACACGGGTATGAGTATTAGTACAGAGTGGGAACACGAGTACAAAATCTTGAGTACGAGTACAAAGAAGTGAACTCGTGTGTGGACTCGAGTTTGTATTAGGCAATGACTTAACCTACAGGTCTGATGAAGGTGCAAACAGAATTCCATATATACTGACAATGCAAGGTTTTAGGCAATGACTAAAACTACAGGTCTATTAGTGGTACAAACAGAATTCTACATATACTGACAATGCAAGGTATTAGGCAATGACTTAACCTACAGGTGGGATGGTGGTGCACACAGAATTCTATGTATACTGACAATGCAAGGTATTAAGCATTGACTAAAACTACAGGTCGGATGGTAGTACAAACAGAATTCTATATATACTGACAATGCAAGGTATTAGGCAATGACTAAAACTACAGGTCTGATGGTGGTGCAAACAGAATTCTATATATACCTACAATGCAAGGTATTAGGCAATAACTAAAACAACAGGTCTGATGGTGGTGCAAATAGAATTTTATTGATACTGACAAAGCAAGGTTTGAGTCAATGACTTAACCTACCGTGGTGCAAACAGAATTTCTATATATACTGACAATGCAAGGTTTGTGTCGATTACTAATTTTGTTCCCCCTTTTGTTTTCTTCAGGTTTTTGTTGTCTTTAACATCCTGTCCTGTTTGTATGGTCGTTGACGACGAACTGAATATATTACCCCTGTCTTCGCATGTCGTTAACATCGAAGCTGTACCAAGAAAAACTCAGGTATATTCACTGAGTCCTATTTGTTTTGTGGCAACATACTATGTTCTTGAATTCCAAGTATTAACTTTCTTAAAAGCGATAAGAAAAGGTTTGAATTCAAAAATAAATTATACAGAGATTTAGGAGGTAAAGTACTTTGCTTCCACTCCCAGCTTAAAGAGTTTGGTGAGTTTTTGAGTAATATATCACCTTACAGTTTATTCACCTTACTGTATTTGGATGAATGAATTATGCAATAATATACGATGTTATTCATGGACTACACCAGCAGCTGGTTTTGTTTTCCCTTTAAAAATTGAAATTACTGAAATTATAATATAAGTCAATAAGTGTGATGGAATGTCTGTTTTTTTAATGTTGGTTATGTGTTATCAAGTAACTTCATCACAGCTATACAATGAATTTGATTATGTAGGTGTCTTCATTGCATCATTGAAAAATAATGACAGGCATAGTCAGTTTGATGCATTGCCCATGTATGACATCACAAAACTTATTAAACATCATAACCGGATAAATTACTCGGTGATTCAACTTCGTGCTTGGTATTTGGACCCACCTTATAGTTAGTAGAAGAACTATATCATTATGCTGTGGATGCTTAAAGTGATTTGAGGTCAACAGAGGTCAAAAGTAAGAAACTTATCAAAAAACATGATAATTTCAAAAGCAAAGCCTTGGATGAATTTGGCTCGTGGATTCTGTTTGAGTAAGTACAAGAACTCTAATGTTTGGCTTTCTGGTTTTCTATACTTGCACGTTTGATGACAGTTTTGTGACTTTAATTACTTTACTCTCCCCTCTTTCATTTTATATTCATTTTAGGAAGATGCCCTCAGTCCTAACGAAAAGGAACTAAAAGAACTGAAGGAATCTCTCCAAGACACACTGCCTGTCGGTGCCCTCATTAACTGTGCTAAAACATTAGACCAGGTAAATATCTCCTCTCCTTGTTGATTGTAAAGTTTAGCAATTCCTGCTACTAGAGTAAGACCATTAATCATTTTGCAGACGTTACAAATTGGTAGAAACAGCCGTTCTCACTTCCTGCATCAATAATTCAGTGTAATCAATTCAAAATTTCTCATGTTTGAACATTGTGACAATTTTCAGGTAAAATGTAAAAATTTGCAAATTTAACCATTCTGTACAAATTTTGTTTTTTTCTTGGTTTAAGGGCAAAGCTCTGCTGAAATTTGTAGAAGCTATTTCTGAAAAAACTTTAAGAAGTACAGTGTGCATGACAGCAGCCAGAGGAAGAGGAAAGTCTGCAGCACTTGGCCTCGCCATGGCAACGGCTGTGGCTTTTGGGTAACTACACATTACCAGTGAATGAAATTTCTATTTTTAACCTTACTTTTGAAATGTTATCGTAAGATTATGAAGTAACTTTAGGGAAAAATTGAAATGAATACTGCGGGAACGTGTCTCTTCCTACAACCAAAATGCAGTTTTTGATGGTATTTGTTGATAGGTTGTTAAATGTTGACTCTTGTAGAAAGAAACACACACTGAGGTATGACTGAACTAGGAATGAATGAATATGACGATGACTGCACAATTCCACAGTAAATCATATCAAAGGCTCCAATTTAAAGAAGAGATAGATTTAGTTGAACAAACAGAGAAAGGATAAAAAGCATTAAAAACGAAAGAATATAAAACATGAAAATATAATAATAGAAAGCATCACAGTGAAATATTACACACAGAATTAAAGAGATGAGTTTTTAGTTTAGATATAAAAAATGTCAACTGATTGGATGGAATGAAGGAATAAGGATAATTTGTCAATAAGCTTAGGAACCCAGAATTTCAAAGGCATGATCGTTGTACTGACATTTGGAAGTTTTTCCCACCTGAACGAGCCTCCCCTTGCAAAAATTGAGAATTGGACCTTAAATTACGCTTGGGAAAACACCGCTGGTTGAAAATCACACAAAGAACCTGTGGACAAATAATAGAGGAATTTGTACACTAACAACAGCAGCTTGAATAAAAATCAATACATTGTTTAGATGGGTAACCAATAATGTGTAACCAGTCTGATATAGGTATCAGTGATATTGTCAAATTTCCAAGCCCTGGTAACAAGGCCAGCTGCATTTGTTTGTTACAGGATCATTTCTCCAAATAACAGTGGTTTTAAGAATGGAAACTTGACTGACAGCAAAGTTTTTATCCATTCTCATTTTTGCATGGGCAGTTATGTTAACTTTTGCATTTGTAAGTTTTGGTAGTCTGCCTTTGAAAAAAGGTCCACATAGAAACCATATTTGTTCTGCCCTTGTACATCCTCACATCTGTGTCATTACATTCATGTGCATTGTGATGGGGGAAAAATCTAACTGTTATGGCATAGCAAACTACTGCAGACATGTTGCTATACAAGTGCACGGATGTATCGCAGTTCTTGTACACAGAACCACAGTATTTTATAAGAGACAAAGTTTAGGCTTCAAAACTGCTACGTAAAAGTTCGTACAATAAATTATTCCCTGATTTTGATACATTGAAGATGGTAGCCAACTTATACCAGTATGACTGAAATGCCACTTAATGCTTTCACCTGCTATGGTTTTGTTTTCCCTCTCGTTTCAGATATTCAAACATTTTTGTCACAGCTCCAAGCCCTGAAAATCTGAGGACGCTGTTTGAATTTGTCTTTAAAGGTTTCGATGCCCTAGATTACCAGGTAAAAGTCATTCATTGCTCAGATGTTATCTGACAAAACCTGGTTAAGTTTAGAATTATTGACAAAGATGTTGACTGTGTTACCATGGAAGTATACACTGACAGGTTGCCAAACCTGTGAGCGTGGTGGCCAATTGGCTAAGCGTCGGACTTGTGATCCAAGGATTGCTGGTTCGATTCATGCCTAGTTCATTACGTTGTGTCGTTGGGCAAGATGCTTTATCTCACTTGCCTCTCTCCACCCAGGGATTAAATGGGTACCTGTGAGGTAACTTGTCATTGGGCGCAGTATATGAATGCTGTCGACTGGAGGGATTGTCTCTGGGACAGGTTATCATTGACCAGGGGTAATATAATGTCTGTAAAGCGCTTTGAGACCTATCGCTGGTGTAAAGCGCTATATAAAACTCAAATATTAAATATATTAAATCAAACCTATCAGATCCAACTCTATGCCACTGCACATGAGACCAAAGTAGCTAAACTGCAGGATATTAAACCTGTGGGGTTTTCAGGGCTTGATGTACTTTTGACCACGGGTAAAGCATACGTGACATGAGTACGCTAGTGAGTTCTTTTACCAGCTTCAGGGTATCTTGTCACACTGAGATGTTGAAAGGAAAGTTGTTTTTAGAAGCTTCTCACAAAATGTGCTAACATTTGTGGCATGGTAAAGTAACATTTTATCGAGTGCAACATTTTTGGCTTAGTGAAGAAAGTAGCAGAGTAGTGAAGGTTCTGCCAGGTAGGAAAGATGTTAAATATCAGTAAGTGTTAATTGAATTAAGAAGAGCACATGCATGAATTCTCAACTGGTTTTCATTTTCATGATGACACATTATGTGGTGTGATATGTCAGGTTAAGGTTTTTACCCATCATGCATTGGAGTAAGAGTACGCCAGCTATAGTAAGAGAAGCTCAAATGGAAAGAATCCGAATCAAGTTTGTAACTAGATGTCATCAATTTATGAGAATGAATATATCGTCTTACAATACTTCTTCAGTGAGTAATTGGTTTTTTCATTTCACCACAATTCAGGAACACATGGACTATGAGCTAGTCCAATCAACCAATCCTGAGTTCAATAAAGCTGTCGTGAGGGTCAACATCTTCAGGGAGCATCGACAGACCATACAGGTAAAGATGTGGCCTGTGTATCCAAGGAGGAAATATTGGATGTACTTTCAATTGTATTAAATGTTATTTTCTCATCCTTACACAAAGTGTACTTGGGATGACATATTTTACTCTATCTGGAATTTGTTAAAAAAACGATACCAAAAATGCTGCCAACTTGGTGGGTTGCTGTGACTGAAACAAAATAGTATGGGGTTCAAAGTTCAGAGGTCAAAGGTCAAATAACTTAAGGAGATACAGCATTATGGCCATTACAATCTTATCAACTGTCTAAATGGCCGAGACCCGCAAACCCATGTAAGATAGCAGTCTGCAAGTTTGCGGAGTTATAATTAATGTCAAACGGTCGTTGGAGTTCAATTTTTGAAGCTTTGTATAATTTTCATATCTAGTAGTTTTTGTGTCAGTATAAAGCCCCTTTAATTTCTTTTGATTTATGTACATCAACAAAAGAATGGTTTTCTTAGTCATCACCATATTCAAAGTTGGTGATGTACAATGTACAGATATTCTGAGACAATTAAAAATTTCCCATGATGTCCCTCACTCTGTAATGGTTGCTTAGAGGCAAAGCACGTACTGTAATGCTTTCTTTGATATATTGTATGCTTTCTTTGATATATTGTATGCTTTCATATGCTTTCTTAGATATATTGTATGCTTTATTTGATATATTGTATGCTTTTGTATGCTTTATTTGATATAGTGTATGCTTTCTTTCATATATTCCATGCTTTCTTTGATATATTGTATGCTTCTTTCATATATTCCATGCTTTTGTATGCTTTCTTTGATATATTGTGTTTTCATGGATATATTGTTTGCTTTCTTTGACATATTGTAATGCTTTCTTTCAGATATTGTAATGCTTTCTTTCATATATTGTAATGCTTTCTTTAATATATTGTATCTTCAGTACATTCATCCAGGTGACTCTCAGAAGTTAAGCCAAGCCGAACTAGTTGTCATCGATGAAGCTGCAGCAATTCCACTTCCTCTGGTTAAAAGTTTACTGGGTCCATATTTAGTTTTTATGTCCTCAACCATTAACGGGTAAATGTCATAAACATTAAATCTTATCTTTGAAAGTCATAGTCACTTATTATTACTTAAGTTTAGTATTACTTTATGTGATAAAAATTTAATCTTATTGTAGGCTTTAAAATCGTTGTAGGCTGTAGAAGGTAGTCTGAAATTGTGGTTTACCTGAAAAGCATATACAATGTGTTGGGTTGTAAGCCTCAAGTGGAATTTAGTCTAGAGTTGTGTTTGTATTTCATTTGGTACAAAAGGGTGCAGATTTCCTCAGGAGTGTTTGAAAGACGACAAGAATCCGTCTCTAAACTTGTGTGAAATCTAGAGTTTGATTGTATGTTTGTTTCACGTAGTATGGTGTACTGGTTCATACTTTGGTATGCAATGTTGTGCATTGTTGGTAGTGTCCTGAGCTGTATACACTATGAGTATGGTTGTAATTCTGTCGTTGAACATTGAGTATGGTTGCAATTCTCTTATGTATGATAAGTTGATAGCCTATGTTGTGCATATTAAGATTTCCTTTGATGTGTTATGTATACATATATAT